>CAUYON010143072.1:0-26533 GCA_963573935.1 Arctocebus calabarensis | reverse complement strand
GTGATGCCACGACACTCTATCCAGGGTGACAGCTTGAGGCTCTGTCTCAAAAAAAATAATAATAAAAGTAGAAAAATTAGCTGGCGTTGGTGCCACATGTCTGTAGTCCCAGCTACTGGGGAGGCTCAGGGAGGAGGATTGTTTGAGCTCAGGAGTTTAAAGTTGCTGTGAGCTAGGCCGAGGCCATGGCACAGTAGCCCAAGTAACAGGGAAAGATTTTTGTCTCAAAAAAAAAATAGAGTTAGGCCCAGGGCAGTGTGGATACTCACTTTGACCTTAGCTTCAGGGGATCAGTGTAAACCCCCAATACAGATTCAGCCAGGACTGGGCAGACAGGCACTATGGACACTCACTCCAGCCTTGATCAGGCCCAGGTAGGTGAACAATATTGATACTCATTCTATGTCTCAGCCAAGCCTTAGCCAAATGGACATTGTAGATACTCATCTGAGCCTCAACCACTGCCTAGTTGAGGAATCCTCACCCTGGCCTTAGCCAGGCCTCTAAGCAGACAGGCAGTGTGAAGACTTACCTCAAGCCTCTGCCAGATCCTGTGTAGAGGGCAGTATGGATTCCCCACTCCACTCTCAGTCACGTTCACAGAACCGGGAAGTTCTTTGCGATCTGATGGCACTAGTTTCCTGCTCCACTGGGGGAAAGGCAATAGACCTATTTTTCTACAAATGCCTGCTGTCCCAGAAGCTAAATTGGCCATTACAGGGCAAGAGAAGGCCACCTGGGAACCCAAAGATTTGGATTAGCATCCCCTGGGTCACCTGTTCCAGCCTCAATATACTTATCTAGAAAAAGAAGATGATATTGTATACACTTCGGGGGGTTGTCAGGACTTCTGCAGTAATTAAATGAGATGGGGTGTCCAAGACCTTGACCTTCTACTCCATTCCTGAGCCTCTTCTCTTCCATGTAACTTTTTTTTAATTTTATTTTTATTTTTTAATTATCTATTTATTATTATTATTATTATTATTATTTTTGGTAGAGCAGAGTCTCACTGTATCGCCCTTGGTAGAGAGCCGTGGCGTCACACAGCTCACAGCAACCTCCAACTCCTGGGCTTAGGTGATTCTCTTGCCTCAGCCTCCCAAGTAGCTGGGACTACAGGCGCCTGCCACAGCGCCCGACTATTTTTTCTGTTTTTGCAGTTCGGCCGAGACCGGGTTTGCACCCGCCACCTTCAGTATATGGGGCCGGCGCCCTACTCGATGAGCCACAGGCACTGCCCTATTTATTTATTTTTTGAGACAGAGTCTCAAGCTGTCTCCCTGCATAGACTGCCATGGTGTCACAGCTCACAGTAACCTCTAACTTGTGGGCTTAAGCGATTCTCTTACCTCAGCCTCCCGAGTAGCTGGGACTACAGGTAAAGGTCACAATGCCCAGTTATTTATTTATTTATTTATTTATTTGAGACAGAGCCTCAAGCTGTTGCCCTGGGTAGAGTGCCGTGGCATCACAGCTCACAGTAACCTCCAACTCCTAGGCTCAAGCAATTCTCCTGCCTCTGACTCCCAAGCAGCTGGGACTACCAGCACCCACCACAATGCCTGGCTATTTTTTGGTTGCAGCCATCATTGTTTCAACATTTTTTTTTGGCCGGGGCTGGGTTTGAACCCGCCACCTCCAGCATATTGGACCGGCGCCCTACTCCGTTGAGCCAGAGGCCAATCATTGTTGTTTGGCGGGCCCGGGCTGGATTCGAACCCGCCAGCTCAGGTGTATGTGGCTGGCGCCTTAGCTGCTTGAGCCACAGGTGCTGAGCCCATTTATTTTTTTTGTTGCCATTGTTGTTTTAGCTGGCTCGGGCCGAGTTCAAACCTGCCAACCTCATTGTATGTGGCCAGCACCCTACCCACTGAGCTATGTAACTATGAAAGAAAGGGAAAACAAGGCCCAGAGAAGCCAAAGGATACCCCAAGATCTCATGGCAAATTGGGGTTAAAGTGGAAGTGGAACCCAGATCTGAGTCTCACAGAGGGCTGGGACTTCAGGAACCGCCAAGGATCATAACACTGTATGTTTAAGTGGCACCTTGGTATATGGTCCTGGCTGGGCCTGGGATGTGTGTGTGGTGTGTATGTGTTGCTAGGAGTGGGGGGAAGCAATGGACAGGGTGTTAGAGGAGCTGCTGCTGCTGCCTCCCTGGTATTTTTAGCTTCAAGAATGAGCTGAGCTCAGGGCTCTGAGCTCCCATAAGCAGGGAGGGAAATAGGAAGGCCCCCCCCCACCCCTCCCTACTACCAGCAGCCTGGATCAGGGTTGAGTGGGGGTGGGTCTAGAAAGCCGCAGGGACCCTAGGGACTGGGGACAGTGGGTCCTGACCTCCTGCACTCCAGCCTACCCCATGTCCAGGTCATCCTTCCAATGCCCTCTTATAAGTTGGCAGGGATAGGTGCCCCCATCTGTCCCCAGCTTCCTTCAGCTTCCCCTGCTAGGAGCTCCAGGCAAGCTCTTGCCTGCACCAGGTCAGATCTGCAAGGTTCCCATGACAACAGATGACAGCAGCAGAGGCTGCTGGCCACAGGGTCAGGGGTGAGGGGAGTATGAGTGGAGGAGCAGGAGAAGGGAAGGGGCCCATCACAGGGTGGGGGATGGACTAGGTCCCCAAAATTGCAGGTCCCTGCTGAGCCTTAAACCCTGAGGAAAGACCTGAAACCATGGCTGACTGATGCTGGAAGGTACTCCATTGCACTGATTAGGAAAGCTAGGCTCAGGAAAGGCTGGCTTTGCTTTGGTCATGTGATCACAAAGCCAGCTAGGGTTAGGGCCTGGATAAAAATCCTATCCTCCTACCTCTGAGCTGAGGACTCTGCGGCTTCCAAGCTCGAAACTTGGAGGATAAGGGTTAGACCTGATGCTCCCTTATCCCTACCTTCAGGAAGTGAATGGGTTCTGAAGTCCTCTAACCAGCCTGGCCATTCTGTGACTTAGATACTGCAATGAGTGGTCAAGGTTTGGTTCCCTTGGAAGAAGACTCCATATGTTTTGGTTCCCTTGGAAGGAGACTCCCTACCTCAGCCCTAGGGGCCTAGAATGGGGTTGGGAAGTTGCCCTACATAAAGAGGTTAACTTAAGGTTTCCTTCCAGATTTTAGTTCCTCCAAAGGCTTCCCAGGTTCCAGAACCATCATTGGCTCTCACTTTCCCCAAGACAAAATATACTCATTCATCTTGGACCTTCCCCCCCCCGTAGAGACAGAGTCTCACTTCATTACCCTCAGTAGAGTGCCGTGGCGTCATACAGCTCACAGCAACCTCCAACTCCTGGGCTTAGGCGATTCTCTTGCCTCAGCCTCCTGAGTAGCTGGGACTACAGGCACCCGCCACAATGGCTGGCTATTTTTCTGTTTTGCAGTTCGGCCAAGGCCAGGTTTGAACCCGCCACCTTTGTTATGTGGGGCTGGTGCCCTCCTCGATGAGCCACAGGCGTCGCCCTCATCTTGGATCTTGAGATTGACCCCAAGTCCCTCCACCATGGTCTTCTCACCATCCTAGTAGTCTCCAAACCTCCTAGGTAAGTAGCATGGTCCTTCAAGGCTCAGCTTCATTCACACCTCCTCCAAGAAGCCTCCTTGGCACTTTCCATCTACTCAGATTTCTTGCTTACCAAGGAGCACAAGGCTAGAGAGTTCTCACAGGCCTTTCACACAGGATTTCTCATCCTGCTCTCACAGTGAATCTGAGAAGTGATGTTACTTGCTGATGAATAAACAAGGCCCAAAGGGGAAGGACTCTTGTGGGTCATACAGCCTGTAAGTGTCAACTTGGTGCCTGGCTCCAAGTCCCATTTTCTCTTGGCAGCCACCAGCCTGTGGCCCTGCACTTGGGACCCTCAAACTCAGCCCTAAGAATTATTTTCCCATCCCCTCATGCATAATCCATGACCTCCTTCAACTCTTCCACTTATTCAGTCTTGTCGAGTGCCTGACATTTGCAGGGCAGACCAGCCCTTCCCTCCCAGAGCTCTCCTAGTAAGGGAGCAGGTGAGTTCACCCAATGTGATGCCACCAGGGCTGTGATGGGGTCCCTTGGGGCAGGGGGTGTGTACAGAAGAGAGTCCTCTCCAACCCACACTAAGTGATCTAACCTCAGACTCCTATAAATCCCATCTGCCTGGGGATAGAGTGATATGGCATCACAGCTCACAGCAACCTCAAACTCTTGGGCTTAAGTGATTCTCTTGCCTCAGCCTCCCAAGTAGCTGGGCCTACAGATGCCCACCACAACATACAGCTATTTTTTTGTTGCAGTCGTTTAGCTGGCCTAGGCTGGGTTCAAACCCACCATCCTCGGTGTATGTGGCTGGGTGCCGTAACCACTGTGCTAGGGGCCCCGAGCCCTGGCTATTATTTTTTATTTTTATTTTTTTTTGAGACAGAGCCTCAAGCTGTCACCTGGATAGACTGCCGTGGCATCACAGCTCACAGCAACCTCCAATTCCTGGGCTCAAGCGAGTCTCCTGCCTCCGCCTCCCAAGTAGCTGGGACTACAGGCGCCCACCACAAAGCCCGGCCATTTTTTGGTTGCAGCCGTCATTGTTGTTTGGCGGGCCTGGGCTGGATTTGAACCCGCCAGCTCAGGTATACATGGCCAGCGCCTTTTTTTGTTGCAGTTGTCATTGTTTTTTTTTTGTTTGTTTGTTTTTCTGAGACAGAGTTTCCCTTTGTCGCCCTGCTCTCGGTAGAATGCAGTCGCATCACAGCTCACAGCAACCTCAAACTCTTGGGCTTAAGTGATTCTCTTGCCTCAGTTTCCCGAGTAGCTGGGACTACAGGCGCCTGCCACAATGCCCAGCTATTTTTTTAATGCAGTTTGGCCGGGGCCAGGTTTGAACCTACCACCCTCGGTATAAGGGGCTAGTACCCTACTTACTGAGCCACAGGCGCTGCCCTGTCATTGTTTTCGCTGGCCTGGGCTGGTTTCAAACCCATCAGCCTCCCTGTATGTGGGCGGTGCCCTACCCACTGAGCTACGGGCACCACCATGGGGAACTTTATACCCATGTCCAACATCAAATTCCACTTGCTGCAACTCCTCAAAGATTTTCTAAATCGGTAATTGACTGAGAAAGTCCAGTGCTTAGGGCCCTGACCCCAGTACCTTAACAACCAGCAACCTCACTCTCCATCTGTCCAGAACTCTTCTCTCCAACCATCTCCTCAGCCCCATGGGATATAGAGGGGGACCAGAACCACTAGATCCATCACACTCCTCTCTGAGCCCCATATAAAGACTGCAGGCCCAGGGACTTCCTGCAGCATCCTCCCCCCCAGCACTGCTATGGGGTCCTGGCAGACCGGTGGAGCCATGGGAGGTAGAGGGGCCAGCAGAGACAGCAAGAGGTAGATAGGCAAGCTAGGGTCAGAATCTCCCCACCCAGGACTGCTGAGCCAGACCAAGAATTGGGGAGGGGAAGAGAACACAGGATTGCTGCTTGGCTCTCAGGGTACTCAAGAGAAAAGGAAGAGAAAATGAGAAAGGAACTCATTCTCAGCTCCCAAATTCTCCCATGAGTTGGACTGGGGGTCATGAAGCTGTGGGAGGCAGAGTAGCCTCCTAACACAGACCCAACACCCCTACTAGGGGTGGGGGTGCTGTAGTGCTGGGCACCCTTGTGATGAGGCGGGCTGCAGAGTGATTAATCTTGTGAGGCCTGCAGCAGCCCCCCCGAACCTCCAGCCTCCCATGGCCAACCCTGCCCATGCTGCCCTGGGAGTTAATCTCCGCTCTGGGGGACTTCTCAGCTGCTGTCACTGCTGCATTAATTCTGAGACAGAGGGAGGCAGGAAGGAGGGAACATAGTTGTGGAGTGGTGGATAGCCTCCTTGGGAGGGTTTTATGATCAGCAGCTGGTAAAGAGGGGTTCCAAAGGATGGGGCCTGGGTCCCCTTAAGGCCCCAGCCCTGGATGAAGGGTAGGGGCATCCCTACCATCCCCATCAGACTATCAGAGACCTTGTACCCCCAGCCTCTATAGCCCTCGTTGTTAGCCAGAGAAGCCCCAAATGCAGTTTGCAGTTTTGACAGCAGATGTCTCTGCTATTATGATTTATCAAAATGCTTAAGGTAAATAATGCACACATATTTATAGGACAGGAGGGATGACAGAAGGGGAGGGACTCAATGGGTGAGGGGGCATCAGGTCCTAGGAACTCAGAGTATCCTGCCTCTGTCCTCAGCCTCAGTACAGATCCAATGGTTGACCCTGGCCTGGCCTTGGGGAAATGGGCTGAGGTGACATCAAGCCTGCCCAGCTGCCAGCCCAGACCTGGCCCCCAGGAGGGCTGGGAGTGAGGCAGCCAGTGACTAGACCTGTCTTGCTGGGCCCCTGCCAGGCCTGGGAGGCGGCCACCTGGGGGAAGTGGCTGAGCCAGCCTCCCCCTCTGCCATGTTTCCATGGCTTCACTGCGTCCCTTCTCCTGAGGGCTCTATTGCCTTATCCACAGCAGCAGGCACTGCCTTTGCCCTCACCTCACGGCCACTCCTCTCTGCAGATACTACCCCCAGACTCCACTGCTCCAGAGTCAAAGAAAGCCACAGAGGATGCCCCTTCGTAGGCAGGCCTCAGAGCTGGAAGCGGGACTGGGGGCATGGAGGGAGGACGGGAGACTTTGCAGATCTAGTCACCCAACCTTGGCCACCCAACCTTGGCCACCAAGTACCCATACCCTGTCCATTCCAGGGGAGGGGACAGTGATCATAGGCTACCCTCTTACCCCCATCCTCACTCCCCACTGTGCTCTTTATTTCCAGACCTTTCTGGGTTTAAAAATGTTTAGTTAAATAATATTATTACGGCAGTGCCTCTTGCTCAGTGAGTAAGGCGCCGGCCCCATATACCAACAGTGGTGGGTTCAAGCCCAGTCCCAGCCGAACTGCAACGGAAAAATAGCCGGGCGTTGTGGCGGGCACCTGTGGTCCCAGCTACTCCGGAGGCTGAGGCAGGAGAGTCGCCTAGGCCCAGGAGCTGGAGGTTGCTGTGAGCTGTGTGACACCATGGCACTCTACCAAGGACAATAGAGTGAAACTGTCTCTACAAAATAATAATAATAATAATAATTTTATTAGGTATTTTGATTTGAATAGCAATATATGTTCACTAAAAAAAGAAAGTAAGGGCTGGGAGTGGTGGCTCATGCCTGTAATTCTAGCACTCTGGGAGGCTGAGGCAGGTGGATCACCTGAGCTCACCAGTTTGAGACCAGGCTGAAGACCCCATCTCAAAAATAGCCTGGTGTTGGCGGCGTCTGTGGCTCAAGTGGCTAAGGCGCCAGCTACATACACTGGAGCTGGTAGGTTTGAATTCAGCCCCAGCTCACCAAACAACAATGATGGCTGCAACCAAAAAATAGCCGGGTGTTGTGGCGGGTGCCTGTAGTCCCAGCTACTTGGGAGGCGGAGGCAGGAGAATCGCTTGAGCCCAGGAGTTGGAGATTGCTGTGAGCTGCAATGCCACAGCACTCTACCCAGGGCGATAGTTTGAGGCTCTGTCTCAAAAAAAAAAAAAAAAATAGCCTGGTGTTGTGATGGGCTTCTGTAGTTCTAGCTACTCAGCTACTCAGGAGGCTGAGGCAAGAGAATTGCTTGAGCCCAATAGTTTGATGTTGCTGTGAGCTATGATGCTAGGGCATTCTGCTGGGGGCAAGAAGGTGAGAATCTGTCTCAAAAAAAAAAAAGAGAAAAAAAAAGGGCTCAGTGCCCATAGCTCAGTGGTTAGGGTGCTGGCCACATACACCAGGCCTGGCAGTTTCAAACCCGGCCTGGGCCTGCTAAACAACAACTACAACAATAACAACAACAAAATAGCCAGGTATTGTGGCCGGCACCTGTGGTCCTAGCTACTTGAGAAGCTGAGGCAAGAGTTGGAGGTTACTCTGAGATATGACACCAGGGAACTCTATCAAGGGCAACATAGTGAGACTCTGTCTCAAAAGAAAAAAAAAAGTGCGGGTAGGTTTAAGGAAGTAAGTAATACTCAACCCTAATCTCACATCTGGGCATGATCATAGGCAGCATATGGGGTGGGACAGGGGGTTCCTTCCAGCCAAAGCCTGAAGCATAGCCAGGTATTTTAGCTTCTGAAAGCAGAAGAACCTGGCTGTGTAACCTTGCATATGTTCCTCTACCTCTCTGAGCCTCCATTTTCTCATCTATCAAATGGGGATAACCGAACAAAGCTCTTTGCACAGGGTTGTTGTGAGCATATAAGTGCAATGAACTATTCCAATTCCTGGCACACTGGCCACCAGCTCTATGGCTTTAACCACAGGGTATGGAGGTTCCAGGGGGTGGGGGAAAGGAAGCTCTTTATAATAAGTCTCCCTCACCTTGGACAGCACCCTAATTAGGGTTGGAAATTCATAAGAGGAAAAAAAGCCCAGAAAGAGGAGATAATGTATTTATTCAGCCCACAAATGTTTTCTACACCTTCCATGTGCTGGATGCTAGTGATGCCCTTACTGAGCTGCAGACCACAGCTCTGAAGTCAAACAATGTCACCAAGAGTGATCAGTGCTACGATGCAGGGGCGCAGGAATATTTAACCCAGACTGCAGGAAACAAGAAGGCTCCTGAGGGGATACTATTTGAAGGGAGAGGAAGGTATCAGTCAGGAGGGAAATAGCAATAGGAAACATTGGGACGCTGGTGTAGCTGGCCACCTTAGTGCCCAGACCAGGCCCCATCAGGTCAACTGTTTTGCACCTAGGCCTGGAGCCCTGGAGGACTCAGCTTATCTCTCTTGGGCCAGCCCCATATTTACCCCCTGTTGCCTGGAATCTGAGGCAGCCCTTGTTCTCTGGCAGGAGTGGAACTTTTTTTTTTTTTTGAGACAGAACTTCAAGCTGTTGGCTGGGTAGAGTGCTGTAGCATCACAGCTCACAGCAACCTTCAACTCCTGGGCTCCAGTGAGTCTCCTGCCTCTGCCTCCCAAATAGCTGGGACTACAGGCGCCTGCCACAACGCCCAGTCAGTTTTTGGTTGCAGCCATCATTATTATTTGGTGGGCCTGGGCTGGAATCAAACCCACTAGCTCAGGTGTATGTGGCTGGTGCCTTAGCTGCTTGAGCCACAGGCGCCGAGGCAGGCAGGAGTGGAATCTTTTTTTTTAGAGACAGAGTCTCACTTTATTGCCCTCGGTAGAGTGCTATGGCATCACACAGCTCACAGCAACCTCCAGCCCCTGGGCTTAGGCGATTCTCTACAGGCTCCCGCCACAATGCCCAGCTAGTTTTTGTTTTTTGCAGTTTGGTCGAGGCCGGGTTTGAACCCGCCACCTTTGGTATATGCAGTTGGTGCCCTACTCACTGAGCCACAGGCGCTGCCCCAGGGGTGGAATTTAATGCTGCTGAGATATAGCAGGTCGACAGGCAGAGAGAGATGAAATTGTCCACGCTGGCAGCCCAGCCAGCAGCCTCAGGGAACCCTCCTGTACCCCTACTATCTTCCCCAGCCATTCCCCACTTCATGTGGCAGGAAAAGCCCTCAAGGGGCATGTGGGCCTGTGGGGACAGGATTCCCTGCAGGACTGTGTAACCCTAGGGGACAGATGGGCCTCTCTGTGCTATTCCTGCAGGGTTTTGGACCAAGGTCTCTGTTATTACTATGCTGGTGGCTGCCTATCCCTCCTTCAACCCTGGCTGTCATCAGCAGTGGCCTGTCAGCACAGGGCTGTGGATGGGCAGAGAGGGGCTAGGCAGGCCGTGGCCTCCCAGTGGCCTCCCAATGGCCTCCCAATGGCCTCCATCCATCCATCTCTGGTACCTGGGTAGGGGTGGGAGCCACTGCTGAGTTAGGTCAGACCCAAATGTTCTTGCCTACAGCCAAGCTGTGTGGTCATCACTACTACGTTCTTTGTGGCAACACAAAGACAGGCTGAACCAGAGAATGGAAGCTGGGGCCCCAAACCAGAATCTGCCTTTGTACAAACAACCTCATGTCCCTGTTGGAGATGCTGTGGGTCTGTGAGGTGACCTTGTTACATTGCAAAGCACTCTGTCAAGTGCCCCACCCCACAATCCCTGGCTTCTTTCTTGGAACACAGACAGGCAAGGCATTTGGCCAAGGTCATCCAGCAAGGACACACACACACACACATGAACACGTACAAAAATGTGGCTTTGACATTTGACATGGTGACCAAAAAATGAGCAAGCACCCATGTGTCCAGACTCCCAGGCTTTCTCTCCATTCTTTCAGAGGCAGCTGGTCCTTCTCCCAAGGCAACTAGGAGCCTGAGTTATAATCAGGGCCCTGCTGCCATTTTGCTCTTGGGCAAGTCACATATTCTCTGTCAGCTTCTGTGCCTCATCTATAGAATGGGCGATAATTCCTGTCCTGATGACTTTCTGGAGCTAAAGAAATAAACGTATTGGACAAACCGAAACTGTCTAGACTGATGACTAAGCATCCCTCTAGCCTTGGGCCAAAGAGAAGTACTCATACAGAGAGTCCAGTTCCTGGCCCACAATCACCCAGTACAGCGACAGGAGCTATCCTGCTTCCTTCTTCCTGCACAACAAGCTCACAACAGAGCATCAACAGCCCTGTCTGGAGTCCTGGGTCAAGTCCAAGGCATAGGGCAGGGGCCTCAGTCTGGGTGGAGTATGTGTGTGGGGGTAAAGGCAGCTAGAGACTAGGTCAGGCCAACCATGGCTGCTGTGGGGTTAGTGGGTAACTGCCAGGCATGGGGCAGGCTGGGATGGGGGGGGTCTTTGGCGGCCTCTGAGAACAAAGAGGCTGGGGTTGCCAGGATATTCTGTGGAGCTGAAGCTGGTGGTGCTGGGGCTGGGAGAGGAGCCACAGTGGCCGTGGGAACTGTGCCCGCTGCCCCCACACCAGCTCCCTCATCTAGATTGGGCCTCAGGGCCAGGAAAGGGCACAGGCTGGGGCGAAGAGGGGCTGCCAGAGCCTACAGTCTCTCTCCAGATTTGCACAGCTGTCAGGCAGAGACCCAGGAAATGCTGTAGGCAAAGATGTACGTGGCAATGGTGTTAGCATCAGAGGCTCACAGGTGCACACTGACATAATGTCATGACCACACATCCAGGGTTACCCAAGCATTACAGGGTCACACCATGGTCATACAGATATTTCACACACTCAATACGCAATCCCTGATGTCAGTCCTAGGGCCACATCCATGAAGATCATACAGATACAAGGTCACACACCCATTGAATCACTTAATTTTGCCACAGGGTCGCACAATGCCATACATCAGTATTGTCTATACAATGTCACACTTTCGGTTGTAAAACCCAGTATCACAATGGTTCTATTTTTTTGTTGTTGTTTTCTTTTGAGACAGAGTCTCAAGCTGTGGGCTTGGGTAGAGTGCTGTGGCATCATAACTCACAACAATCTCCAACTCTTGGGCTCTAGTGATCCTCTTGCCTCAGTTTTTCTATTTTTAGTAAAGACAGGGTCTCTCTTTTGCTTAGGCTGGTCTCAAAAACATGAGCTCAAGCTATCCACCTGCCTTGGCCTCCCAGAGCGCTAGGATTACAGGTGTGAGCCACTGCGCCCAGCCACACTGGTTCTATTATAGGATGGTACAATATCTGTTACAGGATCACACAGCAATATCACAGAACATCTTGCACTAAGCTGTGGCCACATAAGGTTTATTATTTTTTATTTTTATTTTATTTTATTTTTGCAATTTTTGGCCGGGGCTGGGTTTGAACCCACCACCTTCGGCATATGCCGGCGCCTTACTCCTTTGAGCCACAGGCACTGCTCTACTACATAAGGTTTTACATCACAATCTCCCACAAACCCATTTTCATAATGTCACACCTGACGTCACACATAGCCACATTGATGCACAATGTCTCATGTGGTTGTCAGGGTGTTGAAGTATCTCTCACACACATGTGCACGTGCACATACACTCACCACACGGGGGTCTATGCAGGGCCTACATGGAGGCTAGACATGGGTTATAGCCCACTGTGTGCACCTAGTCTCTTGAACCCCCACCTTCCCACCCTCAGAGCTCTCCTTGAAGGCCAGATCACCCAGGTGGCGAGACTAGGGTGAAGATTCCCAACTGCTGCAGAGGAGTTGAAGGAGGGGACCTGGGCACACAACTGGGAGACTGCCTCTATGAACTTCTCGGTCAGAGGGGAAAGCAGCAGGGATGAGCCTGCAACAGAAAGATACAGAGGTGCAAAATACAGGGAGATAGAGAAAGATGTAGAGAGACCCAGAGACACACAGAGGCTCAGGGATCCAGAAAGATGAAGAAACTAAAGACACACAGCGTCAGGGACCAGCAGAGACCATCAGGACAGAAGTGCAGAGGCCAGGCGTGGTGGCTCACGCCTGTAATCCCAGCACTTTGGGAGCCCCAGGTGGGTGGACTGCCTGAGCTCAGGATTTTTGAGACCAGTCTGAGGTAGAGAGACCCTGTCTCTAAAATTAGCGGGGTGTTGTGGCAGGAACCTATAGTTTCAGCTACTTGGGAGGCTGAGGCAAGAGAATCGCTTGAGCCCAGGAATTTGAGGTTATGTAAGCTATGACACCATGGCATTTTACCCAGAGTGACAGAGTGACACTCCATCGCCCAAAAAAAAAAAAAAAAAAAAAAAAAAGAGGCGTGGCGCTTGTAGCTCAGTGGCTAGGGCGCCAGCCACATACACGCTGGAGGGTTTGAATCCAGTCTGGGCCTGCCAAACAACAATGACAATTACAATCAAAAAATAGCTGGGCATTGTGGTGGGTGCCTGTAGTCCCAGCTACTTGGGAGGCTGAGGCAAGAGAATTGCTTGAGCCCAAGAGTTGGAGGTTGCTGCAAGCTGTGATGCCACAGCACTCTACTGAGGGTGACAAAGTAAGACTGTCTCAAAAAAAAAAAAAAAAAGAAAGAAAGAAAGAAAAAAGAAGAAAAAGTATCCAATGTACTCAGCCCTACTATGAAGCTAATTTATAGCTTTCATATGAAGGTTATATCCCAACTATAGCACAAGAATATGGGGAAATGGGCAAGGGAGGAGAGGGGGGACGGGAGGGGGAAGGTTTGGGGTGGAGGGAGGGTAATGGGTGGGGCCACACCTATGCTGCATCTTAGAAGGGTACAGGCAAAACTTACTAAATGCAGAATACAAATGTCTTCATACAATAACTAAGAAAATGCCATGAAGGCTATGTTAAACTGATGAAAATATTTCAGATTGTATATGAAACCAACACATTGTACCCCTTGATTGCACTAATGTACACAGCTATGATTTAATAATAATAATTTTTAAAAAGGCAATATGGAGGAGCTGAGGCATGCACTGCAAAGGACTGGAGAAATTTAAAGAAGGCAACTGAATGGAGAATCAGCTCATGTACGGAGCCAACCAGATGAGCTACCTGGGAAAGATAGGGGAGTAGCAGAAGTTAACGGGGAAGTGGATGTGGATAGCTTTGCATATATAAGCCAACATGTAGCTAGATTTGTACTCTTTCCTATTGTGTATGCACAATAAGGATAAGATGACCTCTTTCCTAACCCTGTATGACATAAATGAGACAGACAATAACTTTACCCAATTAATCCATGTTTTTTTCAAATGAAAGCAAGGCATTAAAGCTGGCATAGCAAATATGGCATATACCAATTCTCAGTTAATAATTGTACTCATTCCCATTGGAATTAGACACTGCCTCACCTCCATATTCATTCTCAGCACTTTACCCTGTTCTTACCCTTTTTCCATCTCTGCTTTATAGCTGCTTGTCTCATCCCTGGACAATACTGTGGGACTCCACAAGTCAAATGCCCCTGTATTTTTGAGGACTCTTATTACTTTTATTATCATTATTTTCTTTCTGTAGCAAATCAAGTGAGCTTGATGCTATATCTCAAATTTTGAAGCTTTATTTGAACCTTTGACTTAAACCAATAAAGTTCCGGAGACAACAATGAAACAGATGTTGCTGTCTCCATAAACACATTTAGCCCTGTGCCTGACGCAGAAAATGTGTTCAATAAATGGTAGCCATGTTCTTTCTCCTTCAGTAATTTTTTTTTTTTTTTTAGACAGAGCCTCAAGCTGTCACCCTGGATAGAGTGTCGTGGCATCACAGCTCACAGAAACCTCCAATTACTGGGCTCAAGCTAGTCTCCTGCCTCCATCTCCCAAGTAGCTGGGACTACAGGCACCCATTACAACGCCCGACCATTTTTTGGTTGCAGTCGTCATTGTTATTTGGCGGGCCCGGACTGGATTCGAACCCACCAGCTCAGGTGTATTTGGCTGGCGCCTTAGCCTGTTGAGCCACAGGCGCCGAGCCAGCTCCTTCAGTAATTTTTGATGAATAAACATTTTCAAAATGTATCTTTAAGCTAAAGGAGTTAGAAGCAACAGCAGTCACCCACGTCCTTGGAACTCCTGTGGAAAGTTTTAAAAAAGACATACTTAGGCCAGGCACAGTGGCTAATGACCAGAATCTCAGCACTCTGAGAGGCCGAGATGGGTGGATTGCTTGAGCTCAGGAGATGGAGACCAGCCTGAGCAAGAGCAGAACCCCATCTCTACCAAAATAGAAAAATTAGCTGAGCCTTGTGTTGGTTGCCTATAGTCCCAGCTACCGGGGGTGCTGAGGCAGGAGGGTCTCTAGAGCCTAGGAGTTTGAGGTCACTGTGAGCTAGGTTGATGCCATGACATTATAGCCTGGGCAACAGAATAAAACTCTATCTCAAAAGAATCAAAAAAGAAGGACATAATTATTGCCTAGGTTTCCTAACCTTGGCACTGTTGACGTTTTGGGCCAGATAATCTCTGCTGTGAGGAGCTGCCCTGTGTACTCTGAGAGATTTAGCAGCACCCTGGGCCTCTACCCACTAGGTGCCAATAGTCTTCACTTCTCATTTGTGACAACCAAAAATCTCTTCAGACATTGTCAAATATCTCCTGGAGGGAAAGGAGGTGAAACATTGTCCTCAGTGGAAAACCACTGCAGATTGTCAAGTTATTTGTATTAACTGTAGCAGAGGGAACAAATTCTTTGGTCAACCACAACTGTCTTATAATGAAGGAAATCTGTTATGCAATAGGACACTTTGCTCATCTCTGATCTAATGTAGCCAAAACACTCTGGGGGAAAAAAAGTAAGAAAAGTAATGAGATTTCCTGATTTCAAAACTTACTACAAAGCTACAGTCATCTGACATAAGGACAGACATATGGATAATGGAGCAGAGCTTAGAGTCTAAAATCGAATCTTCACATTTATAGTCAATTGATTTTTGACAGAAGTGCCAAAATAATTAAATGAGGAAAAAACCAGATTTTTCAGCAAATGGTAGAGGAACAAGAAGATATCCACCTACAAAAGAATAAAGCTATGGGCAGTACCTGTGGCTCAAGGAGTAAGGTGCCGGCCCCACATACCTGAGGTGGTGGGTTCAAACCTGGCCCTGGGCCAAAAAGTGCAACAACAACAACAAAAAAAGTAAGAAAAGAATAAAGTTGGATTTCTATCTTATGCCACATTCAAAAATTAGATCAAAATGGATCAAAGACCTAAATATCAGAGCTGATATTGCAAAGCTCTTAACAGAGAACATAAACATAAATCTTCATGAACTTGGATTTTATGACACTAAAAGCACAAGTGACAACACAAATAAATTAGACGTAAACAAAATTAAAAATGTTTGTGCTTCAAAGGATACCCTCAAAAAAGTGAAAAGACAATCCACAAAATGAGAGAAGATTTTTTGCCAATCATATATTTGATAAAGGGCGATAAAGGGCTTATATCTAGAATATATAAAGAACTACAACTCAAAGATAAATAGTTCAAATTTTAAAATGAGCAAAGAACCTGAATAGACATTTCTTTAAAGAAAATGTACAAATGGCACATGAAATATATACCACTGCTTATAAGTTAACCATCAGCGAAATGCAAATCAACAAAGTTCACCTGATTAATGGCAATGGCGACATTTGCATTATTGTGGGGCAAGGGTGGAAAGATGGTCTTTTGAAGGGCAACTGAGTAGTTAAATGGATGAAATAAATCGTGACACCCCCCCACCTCATTTCATTCATAAACAAAATCAATATCAGATAGACTACAAGTCTAAATGACCTAAAGATTTTTAAAAATCTTTTAGAAGAAAAGTTGGGGTAGGGAAATGTTTCTTACCATAATATAAACGAACTTACTGGTAGCTCAGAGGGTAGGACGCTGGTCATGTACACCAAGGCTGTTGGGTTCAAACCCGTCCCAGGCCAGGTAAAACAACAATGTCTGCTGGGAGAAAAAAAATAGCCGGGCATCGTGGTGGGTGCCTATAGTCCCAGCTACTTGGGAGGCTGAGGCAAGAGGCTTAAGCCCAGGAGTTTGAGGTTGCTGTGAGCTGTGATGCCATGGGAGACTGAGGTAAGAGAATTGCTCAAGCCCAGGAGTTTGAGGTTGCTGTAGGCTGCGATGCCACAGCACTCTACCCAGGGCAACAGCTTGAGGCTCTGTCTCAAAAAAAAAAAAGAACTTATTTATTCAGGTCCCTCTTCAAGAAAACATCTTCTACTGAGCTGTGAGGAGCATGATGAACTCATAACCGCCTGCTCTTAGCTCTTTCAGGTCTGCATCAGCTTTTAGGGCAAGGTCATGCTCTTCCTGGGGGCAATCCTTGGTCAATGATTGAGAAAGGCAGCGATAACTAAGCATGTTCTTTGCAGAGTAAAGAACATTCTTCTCTAGCTAATGACTAAACAAGATAAATAGTCTTCTCTAGTTGATGACTAAACAAGGCATTAGCATAAAAGCTTAACTATTTCCACCTGATTCAGGGCTCTCTAATGGGGAACCTTTGCTCCAGAACTTCCTGCTGGGCTGTCAGACACCACTGAATCTGTATTGCTGTCTGATAATTCTCCCTACCCAATCCTTCTTTCTTTCCTTTTCTTTCATAGATGTATTCCACGATATTTATACTTCTAACTCTACACTAGTCTCTGCTTCCCAGAGAACTTGAACTGGTCAACTTATATCCAGAATATATACATTAACTCCTAAAAATCAATAAGCAAAATGGCAGACAATCCAATAGAAAATGGGGAATAAATAAGTACTTCATAAAATAAGATAGACAAATGGCCAATAAACAAATGAAAACGTGCTTGTATTAGTCTCCCGGGGCTGCTATAACCAATTCTCACAGCATGGTCGCTTAAAACAACAGAAATTTATTCTCTTGAAGTTCTGGACACAAGAAGTCCGAATGAAGTCGGACTTCTGGCATCCAGAAGAACACCTTGGCCTGGGGGAAGAACCATTGCTTGGCTTTTCTAGCTTCTAGTGGCTTCTGGCAGTTCTTGGCTTCCCTTGACATATGGCTGCATCCCTCTAAACTTTGCCTCTATCTTCCCCTCACCTTCTCCTTTGTGTATGTGTGCTCTTCCTCTACCTCTCTCTTTAAGAACACTTGGATGGCAGTTAGGGCCCACTAGATAATCCAAGATGATCCCCTCATCTCAAAATCCTCAACTTAATCACATCTGAAAAAACTTTACCATTCACAGTGTCCAGGAATGAGCACTGATATCTTTGGGGGGGCGCCATTCAATCAATTCACTATAACTTATATCATTAGACATCAGGAAAATGCAAAACAAAAAAAGTGCAAATTAAGATCCTAATGTGCTATTCTACTTTATGCCCCACCAGATTAGCTAAAGTGGAAAAGGCAATATTAGAGGACTAGTTGGTCCTTACACTCTTTGTGGAGGTATACATTGATATACTTTGTCAAACTGATTGGCAGCACTAAAGCTGAACATATACATATCCTATAGTCCAGGAATTTCAGTCCTAGGTATGTGGCAGTTTTGAAACATGGCTATAGATTCTTTGATGTGTCTTTCATGAAGAGGGTGAGTCAAAATCAAATGCCTTTGAACATGAGGAGCTTATGATTATTCCAACCAATGGAATGCAGTGTTGGTGACACAGTGAGACTTCTGAAGGTGGCCTTAAAGCTTCCATTTTTCTTTCTAGAATACTTGCCCTTAGAGCCCTGATTCTCTAGGCAAGAGATCTGACTACGCTGAGATCACCACGCTATAAGAAAGCCTAAGCTTCATGGACAGGCTATGGAGAGGTGCTCGAACTATAGTCCCAGGTGAACTTAGCCTTTGAGTTATTCCAGCCCAGGCACTAAGTTTGTGAGCAAAGAAGTCTCCACATTGCTCCAGCTCTTAGCAATTCAAATCACCTCCAGTCATCTGAGTTTTCTCAACTGGGACCTCAGGCAGGTTAACTTAGAGACAAATATACCTTCTGTACCCTATTCAAATTCCTCATTCGTGGAATCCATGATTGCAATAAAATGTATGTTGTTTGATGCCACTAAGTCTTGGGACACTTTATTATGCAGCAATAGGTAGCTGGGACAATATACGACAGAAGCATGTATATAAATTCATCAAAAGACAAATCCAAAAACATTCACAGAAGCATTATTTGTACTAACCCCAAATAGGTATCTACTTCCAAACATCCATTGAGCAGTGAAATGGATAAATAACTTGTGATATGTTAGAATGATGGAATATTCCACAGCATACAGAAATAAGAATAAGCAAATTACAGCAACATACAGCAATATGGATGACTCTCACAGACATAACATTAAGATCAGAATCCAAACACAAAAACAACACATACTAATTATTCTGTTTAAATTATTTAAAAGCAGACAAAGCTTGTTATTAGGTTCATGATTGCCTTTAAGGAAAGTAGTAACTGGAAGGTTTGTATTCAGGGTTATGTTTCTTGATCACACACAGATGTGAACTTCATGAATATTTATCATGCTATACACTATGATTTGTGTGCTTTTGTGTAAATATGTTATACTTTAAAAAAAATTCAAGAGAGGTGTATCTTGGAAGCAATGAAATACAGCATGTCAAGGGGAGACAGATGAGCAAAGCAGAGACAGTAACTTCCAGGTAATAGTCTCTGGGCTTAAAAGAAATGATCTTGGTTCTGAGTGGAAGGAAAAAGCTCACAATCCTCCTAAGTTTTCCTCTTAGGAAATGAACTTCCAAAGAAATGTCAGGATTGGCCTGCCAAAGACCGTCACCAGTATGAAGCAGACCATAAAAGATGTGCAGCTCCAAGAAGCTTCCTTTCTAGTGCCCACTCATGTGGCAATGGGACAAGGGACTTGGAAGAACCTCAGAGGAGGCCGAGCTATAGCTGCTAGGATGTTTTTCTCAGGCAAAAGAATCTGGGTTTCCAGGTAGTCTAACCAGGCAGCTTACCCCACCACCCCACTGCCAGGAATGGAAGTCTCCAGTAGTCCCACCTAACTGGATCTTGTGATTGATGTGGACCAGTGATGACTGCATGCTTCTCGTTCTCCCCTTCTCTGAATGACAGCTGTACTCATGTTATTCTTTGTGATTACTTGATGACTGTCTGTTCCATGGTTTGTCTTTTTTTTTTTGAGACAGAATATCACTCTGTTGCCTGGGCATCAGAGTGTTGTGGCATCAGCCTAGCTCAAGGAAACCTTAAACTCCTGGATTCAAGACATCTTCCAGCCTCTGCCTCCCAAGTAGCTGGGACTATAGTCACATGCCACCATGAATGGCTAATTTCTTTATGTTTAGTAGAGACAGGTCTCACTCTTGCTCAGGCTGGTCTCAGACTGCTGAGCTCAAACGATCCTCCTGCCTCAGTTTCCTTGAGTGCTAGGATTACAGGTGTGAGTCACTGTGCCTGGCCTAATGGATTATCCTTTGGTTTATAAGTTACCAGCACATAAAAGCCACTTCTGGACCTGATAGGAAGACCTTTGTGTCACCCAAAGATATTAGACTTCAACCTTGATGTAGTAATTGAATGGGAATTTTGAGGTTTCTCTTTTGGAGAATGAATGTGTTCTATATGTGGAAGGGGGGTATTAAATGGATGTTTGATAGCCAAAAGGTAGACTTGGGGAGAGATTTCTAGTTGCCAAAATCCCTTGTCCTCCTCTTCCCAATGTCAAAACCACAAATTTACTTGGGATGGCAATGCAACCTACCAGACTTCTATAATTTCTAATCTCTCTTGTAGCTGGGTGTGGCCAGATGATGAAGTTCAGGCATTGAAGTATAAGCAGAAGTGTGTAAGACTTCTGGGAGATCTCTTTGGAGAAAAGAAACTAAACCCTTCTTCCCTTGCACCATCCTATTGACTTAGACTGAAACTATAGACTGTAGAACTAAGGAGCAGTGAAACAGAAGGGCCATAACATCCCAGGAGTGCTTAGCTTCTCACTACTTACTTGTGTGAGAAAAATAATCTTTGGTCTCTTACAAGCCACTATGACTTTGAGTTTTCTGTCATATGTGTTTAACTTCATTCTAAATAGTATAGACATCAATTGTCAGATTTGAAAAGCTCAAAAAATCCAATGCAATTTTAAAAAGGAAATTTATACCTAGACGCTTCATGGGAACATTGCAGAACATTTGAGACAGAGAGAGCGTGAGGGTGGACAGAGAGAAAAGAAATGACCTCCCAAGACTGACAAACTGATAGCAGGCTTCTTAACATGAAAACAGAAGCCAATGAACAGGGTTAGTAGTGATCATAAGAGAAAATCATAAGAGAAAATAACTGTCAGTGTAAAATTTTTGTCCAGGTAAATTCCCACTCAAGAACAAGACGAAAATAAAACAAGCATTTTCAGGCAAGACTTAACTTCCAACAGACTCTTACTTCACAGGATATATTACAGGAAGACTAAAAATTATTCCAGAAGAACAACTTAAAGTGTATGAAGGGAAAATGAGCAAAAAAAATTATAAATATCTGGAAAAATCTAAACAAACACTGACTATGTAAAATAATAGCAATTTGTGTGTTTAAAAAGAACTAAAATTCTGGACAATAGCATATACATTGAATGACAGCGGTCTGAGTTAAGGTCTTTGTATTTTGCTGAAGGAGGGTAAAGATATTAACGGTAGCAGATGCTATTAGCATCCTGCCAGTAGAGCTTTGGGTTTTTAACCACATCTAGCCTCTAGCCTGGCTTCTAAAGGGATTCTTTTGGGACTCTGCTTGAGGGCTCCTTCTGACCACTGTTGTTCCCCTGCCCATGTGCAGGATCAGCCAAAGTGCTAAGGAAGTAATGTTCCCAGAAACAAACTCAGCTGACGTGGATGAGGGCTAATGGGTAAACACTCCAGCTTCCTCATCCCTTGGTTTGTTCTTCACTGTCTCCTAGAGTTCCCTGTTGTAATTTGGCTCTAGAGAACACATTGGTAAACCAAGGAGACACCCTCTGTTGGCTTCCTTCCTTTCTCTATCTCACCCCTTACCAGTGTTCTTTCAAGCTGCCTCCCAAATATATTTTTTCATTCAAATTCTCACCTCAGGGTCTGCTTCTGAGGCAACCAAAATTAAAACATTAACTTTGAACTTCATTAAATATTTATGTTAAAATTAATAAGGTAGCTACTAAAAGAACAAGAGGAAAAAATGGAATGAGAGGAAAAAAGTCAATGTAAATGAAGCCAAGAAAGTAGAGAAAATAAGAAACATTAAAAGTAAGTACACTTGTGTTACTTTGGTGCTATTTACTACCAAATAAGCTATCAAAATTGTTCTAAACACATCTGGAATAAATGTAAATGAACCAAAGTTTCCAGTTAAACAGATTACCAAATTGGATTTTTTTTTTTTTTTTATTGTTGGGGATTCATTGAAGGTATAAGAAACCAGGTTACATTGATTGCATTTGTTAGGTAAAGTCCCTCTTACAATTGTGTTTTGCCCCCAACCAAATTGGATTTTTAAAAAAATCAAACTATGCATTGCCTATAAGACCCAAAGGTAAAACATAAAAACATTGAAAGGATGAAAATGAAAACATGAAGGCTGGGTGTGGTGGCTCACACCTGTAAACCTAGCACTCTGGGAGGCCAAGGTGGATGAATTGCTTGAGTTCAGGGGTTCGAAATCAGCCTGACAAAGAGTAAGACTCTGTCTCTATTAAAAACAGAAAATACTAGGCAGGTACCTGTCATCCCCGCCACTTGGGAGGTTGAGACAGGCCTCAGACAGGAGGATTGCTTGAGCCCAAGAGTTTGAAGTTGCTATGAGCTAATGATGACATCATGGCACTCTACCCAAGTTGCAAAAAAGAAAAAAAGACAATCCATGGAATAGACAGTAATCCCCCCCTCCCCCCCAAAAAAAGAAAAACATGAAAAAATGATACCCCAGACAAACTCTATTAACAGAAAGTGGTGCAGTTAGGTTGATAAAAGATTAGATTGTAAAGTTAAAACTTATTGTTAGTGATAAAGCAAGTTAAACTTACTGATATAAAATTTATTTCATAGAAAGATTTAATATTTAACAATTCCAGACTTGCAAATACCTTGTAAATACCTACTAACAGAGCAAAAATTACAATGACAAGGAGAAATTGACTTATCTATGATTATAATGGGAGATTTTAACACTCCTCTCTGTGATTTATAGTTTGAAAACAAACAAAAAATCAATAAGATTATCAATAATTTGAATAACACAAATAATCATCAATTTACATAGAACTCTGCACCACTCAATTTAGGGAAATATTCTTTTCAAGCATCTAAGATATATTTTACTAAAATTGTATGCTAGTACATAAAAGCAAGTCTAAATAAAGTTCAAAGAATTGGCATTTATACAGATCACATTCTCTCACAAAAAACAATGAAGTTAATCAGTAACAAAAAAAAATCTATAGGTTTGAAAATCAAAACATATCATCTAAATAATTCATGGCAAGTCAAAGGAAAACTGATGATTTGAGGCTCTAAACCAGTGGTTCTCAACCTGTGGGTTGCGACCCCTTTGGAACAATGAAAATACATACTGCATATCAGATATTTACATTATGATTCATAACAGTAGCAAAATTATAGTTATGAAGTAGCAACAAAAATAATTTTATAGTTGGGGGTCACCACAACATGAGCAACTGTATTAAAGGGTTGTGGCATAGGAGGCATTAGGAAGGTTGAGAACCACTGCTCTAAACTTTCAAGAAGTGGAATAGCTGGTGAAAAATATGATGGTGGGATAATCAAATCACCTTTAAGAAAGTCTAATGCTGAATTTGAAGCTGCTATGACTTTTTTAGCCTTCTTTGGGTAAAGAAAACCCCACTTACTCCGTGCTCACACGCGTATGTCAGTCCTGCTTGGCTTTGTTTGGGTCAAGTACCCACACTTGAATAAGTCACTATGGATGGTGAGATGGGGTCCCCTGCCTGGCCTGTGCTAGGCCCTACCTCAGGGAAAATGGAACTAGAGGCTGAGGTATTTTGACTTCTGAGACCTTCAAAATCATATGGGGTCAGAATATGCCAAATGGCCCTGCCCAGCATAAAACGGAGACTATATAGACAAAAACTCAAAAACCAAAATCACTTCTAGTTGCCGGATCCAGTTGCAAGCCCAGAGTCTCTGGGTGATGTGTTTTCCTCTTTCATCAGGTTCCAAAAAGGCCTTTTAGGAATTTGGCAACCTATAGCTAAAAGAAAAGTTTAACCACCATCACTGACCCTGCTCCACATACCCAGGACCCCATGATAAAAGGAAAGCAGAAACACTGCAATAAAATCTCCCATTGGTATACTACATGCTCTACAGGGCAGGAACTGGGACAGTCCAAGACAGGGCAGTCACCCCTTGGTCAGCCAACCCAGGTGCCCCCTACCCTCTTCCTATGGCAAGGACACCTCCCATCTAAGGTTTTCCATGGCCTTTTCTGAAAAGTATGTGTGGAGGCAGCTCCCCACAGGGGTGGGAGAGTGGAGGAGAACATAATTTCAGGGCCTAGAACTTGCCCTGGTAGTTGAGTAGTGACAGAGCAATGCTTGCCAAGCTGCAGTTTTCTGAAAATATCATTTTCCCCTTAGTCCTAGTGGGAAGCTGTTCTATTTGATTTTTTGTTTGTTTGTTTGTTTTTGCAGTTTTTTGGCCAGGGCCGAGTTTGAACCCACCACCTCTAGTATATGGGGCTGGCGCCCTACTCCTTTGAGCCACAGGTGCCACCCTCTATTTGATTTCTTGTTAACTAGTAACTAACACCAGAAGTCTGTTCCTGGTCACAGTACTTGAATTGAACTTGTCCTTGTAGTTTTTGATTCTTCACAATAAGCACTGCCCCTTTGGCCTTGTGCTCAAATCAAGGGCTTCCTCTGGGCTTGAAATGAGGAACAGAACTAACTGGGCCTTTGCCTCCAGCCTGCATCCTAGAGCATGTTGGAAAAGAGCAATTAGCACTTTGGCTACAGGTAGATCCAGGGATGTCTCCAGCTGTAATACATAAAGAGCTAGATCTTGGCATTCAGATGATACTGTCAAGGCTCTGTCTCTTTTCCCATTTCTCAGCTCTGCATGGCATCATGCCAAGTGAGGCTGCTTCCATATGATGGGCAAGGGAGTGCCTAGGAGCCTCAGATTCATACCCTTTCAAATTAGCAAAAATATCAATGTCAGGCCATTCTGTAATTGGCCCACCTGGAGTTACACAGTCATCCTGTGGCCAGCTGAGCGAGGCACTCTAGCCACCCTGTAATGAGGATAAGAAGTGGAACATGCGCACTCTGACTAGCAGCTCTGTAGGGACAATATGGAGAGGGACAGCAATCTTCAAAACAAGGGGCAGGAGGAATGAAGGCAGAAAGCAGGATCGGTTGTGGGGACTAGGTCTGCTTAAGTTCCTAAACATTTTTTACCTCCAATATAGTGTTTCCTGATGATGGAACCCAAGAAGGAAACATGATGATTGCTGCAAGGCGAATGCTAACTAAGGTTTCCAGGCCCACGGGAGATTCTAAGCATTCCTGAGGTTTCTTCACTTCCCTGAAGGCTTAGTTTCTCAGGGTTCTTGACCCCACGAAGACTACCTCTGTCCATACCACATGGCTTCCAGATGTAACATTTAGCCTTTTCTTTGATTTCCACAAAGGATTCGACTCACATAAAGAAGTTAATGAAGATTTTAATGGGAAGTCAAGCTTGGGGAAATAGAGGGTCATCTTCAAATGCCCTTTGGCCCTCTGCCACTGGCCTTTGCCCCATTCACCATCTTATAGGCATCTTTTCCCTTCTTCTCTTGACTTCTCCGAATTTTCTCTCCTCCCTCTCAGGTCAAATCTCCCTTTTTATGTCAGGTAGACTAGTCTATCCCTCATCTCGAGTTGCTTGGCCTATAGAAGCATCTAGTGCTTGGGTTCCTACTCCCCCCTCGCAGACTATCAAAATGTTTTCTCAAACAAGATTATTTACTGCCCAAGAATAATTCACTACAAGTAATTAAGACCATAAAATGACCCCTCCTTTTAGCAATGTTCCAGAGATGAAAACTATATTAATGTTAGAGAAATGTCTCCCTGGGATCCTCATGTAAGGGAAGCTGAGTCACATGTAAGACACCCACCACAACATGCCCATAATAAACCAAATCATCTCAAATAATCAGCCAAGGGCTCGGCACCCAAGGGTAATGACAGCAAATGGAAAACTTCCAGGAAAGTCAGAGTTCCAAGGGCACAGACTGTGATGGTCTGACTCAGTCAAAAAATCTAAAGGAAGAGAAACACTAAATTCTCCCCAGACAATTTTCTGTGAATATCACTTCTCATAGGGTCCAGATTTGGGTTGGCGTCAAAAGTTACAATTAATAAGACTTGCAAGGCCATAGTCCACAGACATTACTGTTATAGATTAGTGCAGACGTGTATAGCTGTAAAGTCAAACAAATGAAAGGAAAGGCAAATTTTTCCATTTTCCATTTAAGAAAATTGAGGCTCAGCTTGGTTGAATAAGGTCAAGGTCAGGTCTATAGAGGATGGACACCATGCTTACAAAGGACAGTTACTGATTCTTATCACATGAAAAGGAAATGCTGAGAACAGAATAGTCTCCTGGCAAGCCTAGAGAAGTTTTGTGACTTGGGGGCAGTCCCCCAAGTAACTCAGGGGTTCAGAGTGAGATAAGATCAGTCACTCACTAGTAAGCATGTGTTAAACATTGATGCTTGGTACTTCTTTCTTCATGGGGGTTGTGGGGAAAGAACATGTGAGGAAAGAGCACATGGTAATCCTTACACATGCAGCCCTCATATGTAATTACCTTAACTCTCCACACATGTTCTTCTTGCTGTATTTTTCCCTTGACCAATATAAAGTGACCATCTTTGTCTTTTTTGACTTTAGTTGCTTTAAATCCACATGTATCTGAAACTAAGATTGCAACTCCTCTTTTCTTCTGAATTCCGTTTGCCTGAAAAATTGTCTTCCAACCCTTAACACGGAGTTTTAATTTGTCTTTTGAAGCTAAGTGTGTTTCCTGGAGACCGCAAATGGATGGCTTGTGTTTTTTAATCCAGTCAGCCAATCTATGCCTCTTCAGTGGGGAATTCAAGTCATTAACATTTATCGAGATAATTGATAAGTATGGTGGTGTTTTATTCATCTTGTTTTGTGAGAGTCCATTGCTTAGTTTT
>CAUYON010143069.1:0-10663 GCA_963573935.1 Arctocebus calabarensis | reverse complement strand
TTCATTCTTCATTGTAGGAAGTGGTGAGGGATATGTCTACCCGGAGTAAGAGGAAGATAACCTTTCAGTCTCTGAAGCAATAGTGATAGGTTGCCCTGTGGACATCAAGAGTCAAACATATCAACAAATGCATGTCTAGCTAGGACCAAGAAGAAATAATAGTTTCAAAAATACTATTTTGAAAAATCAGTAGAATATGCCAGGCCTCTTCATATCCTCAAAGTTGTGTATCCAGCATGGGTTTTGTAATCCTAGTGATATGAAACATTTGTTGTGCCATGACTTATGTGGCTCAGTACCCGTAGCACAGTGGTTATAGCACCAGCCACATACACCAAGGTTGGTGGGTTAGAACCTGGCCCAGACCAGCGAAAACAATAATAACAACTGCAAAAAAAAAAAAAAAAAAAAAGGTAGCCAGGCATTGTGGGCGGGTGCCTGTAGCCCCAGATACTTGGGAGGCTGAGGCAAGAGAATCGCTTAAGCCCAAGAGTTGGAGGTTGCTGTGAGCTGTGACACCACAGCACTCTACAAAGGGCGACATAGTGAGACTGTCTCAAAAAAAAATATTTACACACACACACATCTTTTGTATATTTTGAGATGGTTGTTCAGGGGGCTGCCATTACAAAGATAACCCTGAAAAGCTGTCTTTGTGGAGGATATTTGCATCTGTAGAGGAAGTCCACATTTATGAAGTAAGCAGCAGTGCAAACAGGCTTTCCTTTCCCAGATCCAGGAAAGATTCACTCCCAGGAAAAACAGACAAAAACTCTTAACACTTAAAGAGTTGACAGGGAACCTTTTACCCTGGGCTTTCTTTCTGAGGGCTGCTATTTGTTTGTTTGTTTGTTTTTGCAGTTTTTGGCCAGGGCTGGGTTTGAACCTGCCACCTCTGGCATATGGGGCCGGTGCCCTACTCACTGAGCCACAGGTGCCGTCCACACTCCCTTATCCTAAGCCTCAGTTTCCCCACTTGCAAAATGAGGATGGGCCAGAAGAGTGAGTCCTGGGTCCCATGTGAATGGGGCCTGGCCCACATCAAGTCATTACATAGCATTGCCTGAGCACCCCATGGCCAGCCCCTCCTCCGAAAAATGAAGACGACATCTACTTGCATTGGAAACATCAAGTGAGGTAAGAGTGACCCTGCAGCAGGAGACTATTAATGATCACTTCCCAGTATGAGCAACGCCGAGCATGAGCTGATTCCTGGAAACCTGAATCTCAGCACTGTGCATTTTCTAAGACGGTGTGTTTTCATCCCCAAGTGTGACTCTAGTAGACTCAAGGCCATTTATAGACAGGCGAGAGGAAGGACTCTGCTCACCTCCCAGACAGAGTACAGTCACACTGGCAGGTGGGAGCAAAGTAAATTTATTTACTACAACAGGCAAAGCAGTCAAGAAGAGACCCACATACCTCAACCAAGGGCTTTCCCTTGGTCTTTGCTTTTCTAAGCCTGCACATGGTTTGTGACTATATACAGCTCCTACCACAGACACTGGCGAGGACCTCAAGGGCTGATGCCACATTTTTTTCTAGATATAACCACTGCCTAGGGACATGGCCAGGGCACTGCTGTGTTGACTTCTATTCCAGTGAAGTGTCAAAGCAAAGGCCACAGCCTCTCCTCAGCATCTAACACAGTCAGGGGTGAAGCCACCATAGGTTTCTGCAGGATGGAGTGTTGAGGATTATTTGGTGGACAAAAAATTAATATGTTAAAGAGAACAGCATAATTTCTGGAGTGGAATACATGCATGGTCTGGAGTTTAGTAAGTAGACTGAAAAGTTTCACCCACAAGACTCAGACTTCATAAAAGTTGCCCAGTTCTGTCTACTATTCGTTTTTTTGTTTCTGTCTACTATCCGATGTTAAAATATCAGCTTTAAAACTGGGTGATTTCTTTCTTTTTTCTTTTTTATTTGAGACAGGGGCTCAAGCTGTTACCCCAGGTAGAGTGCTGTGGCATCCTAGCTCACAGCAACCTCCAACTCTTGGGCTCAAGTGATCCTCTTACTCAGGCTGGTCTCGAACTTGTGAGCTCAATCCACCCACCTTGGCCTCCGAGAATGATAGGATTACAGGTGTGAGCCTTCTCAACCGGCCTGTAGAGTAGGTTTTAAGAGCATATTTGGAACCCTAGGATGTTTTCAAATGGATAGTCGGTCCTCTGTGGATCAGAATAGACTGGCCAATGAATTGCCAGCTACAGGCTCTACTCCTTGAGGTTGCCTTGTGGAAAGACTCATAGCTGGGCTTCTCTATCTGACCATAAAGTGTTAGCCAACAGCTAATGGCTCCAGTGTTTTGTCCACAAGAGACAGAAACAGAAGTGATGAATTCACAGGAAGAAACAGTATTGAGAACATACAGAGGGCTTATAGACACCAGGCCCAGTAATTACCATTGGACAGAAGTCTACCTATAGTGGTGCTTTCATTGGGCTGGGATTATTGATACATTACATGTCTTTATATGCATATATAAAATGAGGATTATTACTGAAAGTCGAAGAACAGCTTCCGGGGAGTCATGAACTCTTTCACTATTTCATCTGTGACTTCCTTGCGCCGGGCCTGGTGCTCAGCTATCAAGGGCTGCAGAACCTCTATGAGCATCTTCTTGAGCTCCCCGGTGAGCATGGCTCCACTGGTATAATCCTGCCCAGAAGGAGACAGAGCTGTGGTGAGAATGTCTCCCTGAGTTGCCCCCCTCCTGCCTCTGGGTACCAGCTCAGCTCACACTACCCACTAGGGCAGCATATAACTACTTTTTGTTTTTGTTACGTAATAATAACCAGTACTGGGCGGCGCCCATAGCACAGTGGTTAGGGTGCTGACCACATGCACCGAGGGTGGCCTGGGCCAGCTAAACATCAATGACAACTGCAACAAAAAAATAGCCAGGCGTGTGGTAGATGCCTGTAGTCCCAGCTACTTGGGAGGCTGAGGCAAGAGAATCGCTTAAGGGCGGCACCTGTGGCTCAGTGAGTAGGGCGCGGGCCCCATATACTGAAGGGGGTGGGTTCAAACGTGGCCCTGGCCAAACTGCAACAAAAAATAGCCAGGCGTTGTGGTGGTCACCTGTAGTCCCAGCTACTTGGGAGGCTGTGGCAAGAGACTCGCCTAAGCCCAAGAACTGGAGGTTGCTGTGAGCTGTGATGCCACAGCAGTCTACCGAGGGCGACAAAGTAAGACTGTGTCTCAAAAAAAAAGGGTGGTGCCTGTGGTTCAGTGGGTAGGGAGCCAGCCCTATATACTAAGGGTGGTGGGTTTGAACCTGGCCTCGGTCAAACTGCAATAACAACAACAATAACAACAAAATAGCTGGGCATTGTAGCAGGTACCTGTAGTCCCAGTTACTCGGGAGGCTGAGGCAAGAGAATCACCTAAGCCCAGAAATTGGAGGTTGCTGTGAGCTATGATGCTACTGCTCTCTACCGAGGACAATAAAGTGAGACTCTGTCTCTACAAAAAAAAAAAAAAAAAAAAAAGAAGAGAATTGCTTAAGCTCAAACAAAGACTTCGAGGTTGCCTGGGCGTTTGTGGCTCAGTGAGTAGGGCGCCGACCCCATATACCAAGGGTGGTAGGTTCAAACCCAGCCATGGCTAAACTGCAACAAAAACAGCCAGTCTTGTGGCAGGTGCCTGTAGTCCCAGCTACTTGGGAGGCTGAGGCAAGAGAATCACCTATGCTTCAGAGCTGGAGGTTGCTGTAAGCTGTGACACCACCGCACTCTACCAAGGGTGACAAATGAGACTCTGTCTCTACACAAACGGACAAAAAGAGTTTGAGGTTGCTGTGAGCTATGACACCACAGCACTCTACCAAGGGTGATAGTGACACTCTGTCTCAAAAAATAAAAACAAAAACAATAACCAGTACCTTAAACTACACTTTTCTTAAAATAACTAGAAACCTGATTTTGATAAGCAGCTGGCTTGCCGTTGGGGAGGACAATGCGCACCCCTACAATACTACAAGCACACTAAATACAGCATTATTCCTGTTGGCATAATTGGCTTCTGTAAATTCTCTGCTGACCTTTTTTTTTCCTGATTGTAACAAATGTTTATTAAACCAACTTAATACAAAGAATTACCTGCGATTCTAATACTGAGAGGTTAATAAGCATTTCACATGTTTTCTTTTCTTTTTTTTTTTTTTTTTTGAGACAGAGCCTCAATCTGTCGCCCTGGGTAGAGTGCTGTGGCATCACAGCACACAGCAACCTCCAACTCCTGGGCTCAAGCGAGTCTCTTGCCTCCACCTCCCAAGTAGCTGGGACTATAGGCGCCCGCCACAACACCTGGCCATTTATTGGTTGCAGCCATTTTTGTTGTTTGGCGGGCCGGGGGCTGGATTCGAACCCGCCAGCTCAGGTGTACGTGGCTGGCGCCTTAGCCCGTTGAGCCACAGGCGCCAAGCCTCACATGTTTTCTTTTAGATTTTCTTCCTTGTGCATTTTATTTAAACACAGTTGATCTCTCATTGCATTTTTCTTCTTTTTTCTTTTTTAGGAGATAGTCTCTCTATGTCACCCTTGATAGTGTGCTGTGATGTCACAGCTCACAGCAACCTCCAACTCTTGGGCTTAAGCTATTCTCTTGCCCCTGCCTCCCAAGTAGCTGGGAACTCAAGTGCCCACTACAATGCCTGGCCATTTTTTTGTTGCAGTTGTCATTGTCGTTTAGCAGGCCTGGGCTGGGTTCAAACCCACTAGCCCCGGTGTACGTGGCTGGCACCCTAACCACTGTGCTATGGGCACCGAGCCTCACCATTTTCCTTTTTTTTTGTGTAGAGACAGAGTCTCACTCTATGGCCCTTGGTAGAGTGCTGTGGTGTCATACAGCTCACAGCAACCTTCAGCTCCTGGCCTTAGGCGATTCTCTTGACTCAGCCTCCCGAGTAGCCACAATGCCTGGTTATTTTTTTGTTTTGCAGTTCAGCCAGGGCCGGTTTGAACCCACCACCCTTGGTATATGGGGCCAGCGCTCTACTTGCTGAGCCATAGGCGCCGCCTGAGCCTCACCATTTTCAATTTAGTATCCTTTTTCATTATCATAAGCATATTTTTCTGTCACTAAAACTCAAAATAGTTAACACCATCCTGTAATAATTCTGAGATAGAGTCTCACTTTGTCACCCTCAGTAGAGTGCTATAACATCATAGCTTACAGCAACCTCAAACTTTTGGGCTCCAGTGACTCTCTTGCCTTAGCCTCCCAAGTAATGGGACTATAGGTGCCTGCCACAATGCCTGGCTATTTTTTGTGGCAGTTGTCATTGTTGTTTAGCTGGCCTAGGCTGGGTTTGAATCCATCAGCCTTGGTGCATGTGGTCGGTGCTGTAACCACTGTGCTATGGGTGCCGAGCCTGGAAGCTATTTCTTATTCAGGATTATTTCCTTGGAAAAAAACCTCAAGAACTGGAATACCTGAAGGCAATTCTATGAACATGTTTTGGGCTCTTTGCACAGATGCCCAAACTGCTCACAGAGGCTGTGCCAAGGAACACTCATCTCACATATGAGTGTGACCTGTAGCATCTGGTTTATAATTATTGAAAACACAGTCAACAGTAATACTAACCCCTGCTAATTCCATAAGTGAATTGTTTTAACTTCTTTTATTTATTTATTTATTTTTTTGAGACAGAGCCTCAAGCTGTCACCCTGGATAGAGTGCTGTGGCATCACAGCTCACAGCAACCTCCAATTCCTGAGTTCAAGTGAGTCTCCTGCCTCTGCCTCCCAAGTAGCTGGGACTACAAGCGCCCGCTACAACACTCGGCCATTTTTTGGTTGCAGCCATCATTGTTGATTGGCGGGCCCAGGCTGGATTTGAACCCGCCAGCTCAGGTGTAAGTAGCTGGCGCCTTAGCCCGTTGAGCCACAGGCGCCAAGCCAACTTGTTTTATTTTTGAGACAGAGTCTTACTATGTTGCCCTTGGTAGAGTGCTGTACTGTCACAGCTCACAGCAACCTCCAACTCTTGGGTTTAAATGATTCTCTTGCTTTAGCCTCCCAAGTAGCTGGGACTACAGGCGCCACAATGCCCACCTACTTTTTTGTTGTAGTTGTCATTGTTGTTTAGTAGGCCTGGGCCGGGTTCAAACCTGCCTGCCTTGGTGTATGTGGCTGGCGCCCCAACCACTGAGCTACAGGCACTGAGCCTGATTATTTTCTTTTTATTTATTTATTTTTTGAGACAGAGCCTCAAGCTGTCGCCCTGGGTAGAGTGCTATGGCATCACAGCTCACAGCAACCTCCAACTCCTGGGCTCAAGCGAATCTCCTGCCTTTGCCTCCTAAGTAGCTGGGACCACAGGCGTCCGCCACAACGCTCGGCTATTTTTTGGTTGCAGCTGTCATTGTTGTTTGGCGGGCCCAGGCTGGATTCAAACCCGCCAGCTTAGATATATGTGGCTGGCACCTTAGCTGCTTGAGCCACAGGCGCTGATGGTTTTAACTTATATTTCTCTGATGACTAGCAAGATGAAATTTTTTGTTTTGTACAGACAAAGTTTTACTTTATTGCCCTTGGTAGAGTGCTGTGGTGTCTCACAGCTCACAGCAACCTCCAACTCCTGGGCTTAGGCGATTCTCTTGCCTTACCTTCCCGAATAAGGATGAAATCATTTTATGTGTCTATGAAATTAAAAAACATGAGTGACCCTACTCAGTTTTCATCTTGTTTCAGTTAAGCACCTGTTCCTAAGGCCTAGGCCCTGGGAAAGCACCAAGCAACACTTAATGCCTGGTTTTAGGGCCTCCAGGTCCTGTGTGAGTGAGCAGGGGTCAGAGGTTGGGGCTGACCAGGTCCTTGGGGCTCCCATCTCACCTTCCTGATCTGCTCTAGCTTGTCGTCATCCTCGAGGAAGAAGGTCAGGTACATAAAAGACACGTCCACGTCACAGTTGCCCCCAAATTGCCTGTGTTCCTCAACTGTGTCTCTCCCTCCAGAAAATGCATGTTTATTGACCTGTGCCAAAAGGGGACATGGAGACACTTGTCAGTCCTGCCCATCCCACACATAGAAACTGACCATGAACCCAAGTGATAGACATCAGGCCAGTGCATGCTGCCACATTCTGATCTAGAGGAAGGTCAAAGCCCCACACAGTTCCTTTCTGCAGAGGGGTGGGGAGGGTAGATTAGCTTTGAATGGAGTCAGGAAAACTAAAGAACTAGGCTGAAATTTTGGGTAAATATTTTAAAGTACTCTCAGATAACAAGCTTCAGAAAAAGGATGTGTAACAGTCACGCTGAGAGTAAAGGAGATGACTAGGAAGACTAGCCTGTTCCCTGATGGGTGGGATAGGGTTAACAGGGCACACAAAAGTAGGACTCAACCCCAAATGGCCCTCTGGCTTCTCTGTTGTGATATAAGGAGACACAGGATGAGACTAATGAGAGAAAGTAAAACCCATCAAGAGTGAGGAGTTAGAAAAGGGCTGAGGGTAGGCAGGTTTCCACTTAAAAACAGGCAAACTTTTAGGAGCTGAAGAAAATCTAAGAAACTGACAAAATGGCTTTAGGAATCACTGAAGATAACCTTTTTTTTTTGAGAAAGAGTTTCACTTTGTCGCCTTCCGTAGAGTGCTATGGTGTCACACAGCTCACAGCAACCTCCAACTCCTGCCTCAGCCTCCCGAGTAGCTAGGGCTACAGGTGCCTGCCACAATGCCTGATTTTTTGTTGCAGTTTGGTCAGGGCCGGGTTTGAACCTGCCACCCTTGGTATATGGGGCCAGCGCCCTACCCACTGAGCCATAGATGTTGTCTCCCTTTTTTTCCGAGATTGAGTTTCATTATGTCGCTCTCGGTAGAGTACTGTGTTGTTATAGCTCACAGCAACCTCAAGCTCTTGGGTTCAAGTAATTCTCTTGCTTCAGTCTCCCAAGTAGTTGGGGCTACAGGCGCCCGCCACAATGTCCAGCTATTCTTTGGTTGCAACTGTCTTTGTTGTTTAGCAGGCCCGGGATGGACTTAAACCTGCCAGGCTCGGTGTATATGGCTGGCACTCTAGCCACTGAGCTACAGATGCTGAGCCAATGTGATAATCTTACAGTAATTTGGGCAAAGAGGTGGGGAAAATAAAAGCCAGAAAGGATAGACAAAATCACTTCAACATTCTTTTTTTTTTTTTTGTAGGCCCTGGCCAGGTTAGAAACCTGTCACTCCCCAACCCGTGCATGGGGCCAGAGCTATAACCATTGAGCTACAGGCAGCCAGCCACTTCAGCATTCTTTCAACCAGTATTTGAATCAATAAAATCTAATTTGCTGGCTTGGCGCTCGTAGCACAGTGGTTATGGCTCCAGCTACATACACTGAGGCTGGTGGGTTCAAACCCAGCCCAGCTATTTAAACAGCAATGACAACTGCAACCAAAAATAGCCAGGCATTGTGGCAGGTGCCTGTAGTCTCAGCTACTTGGGAGACTGAGGCAAGAGAATGGCTTAAGCCTAAGAGTTTGAGGTTGCTGTGAGCTATGATGCCATAGCACTTTACCCAGGGCGACAGCTTGAGACTCTGCCTCAAAAAAAGAAAAAAAAATCTAATTTGCTACATTTAGGAATTCCCTTCAGAAGAATTTCAGAGCAGATTACTAAATGGATAATTTGGGATTATCTATTTAGAAGCAGCAGACGGATGTTAAGGGGAGAAATCTCCATCACCAAGTTAGGTTTGAAGGATCCCATCTCTTTTCTGGAGGAGAGGCTGGTCAGGGGAAGTAGAAGTTGCTCAAGAGGTTTGGGTAAGGCCTTGCACAAGGGGGCTTGGTATACTGTGTCCAGTTAGTGGGTGGACCTGGGAAACTAAAAGAATAAAGATAACAAATGAAAGTTTGTCTTCCCTTTATGCAGACTACAAAAACTATGGAAAATACCAAATAAATAGGATGAAGAAAAAAATCACCTAGTACTAGACTCTCCTAGGATCTAAGTGCCTAGTGGAGCCACTGGTTGTGTGGCAGCTCCCAAATCCCACCCTTGTCCCACAGAAGACCTTGGGGAAAAAGCTCCAGTGTTAGGAAGAAAGTCTGAGGACACAGTCTTTCCTAGGCTCCAAAGGCACTTAAAAATTTTTTTTGTAGATCATAAATTTCTGGGCTCAAGAGATCCTCCTGCCTCTGCCTCCCAAGTAGTTGGGACTACAGGCGGGTACCACCATGTCTGGGTAATTTTTTCCCCTATTTTGTACAGAAAGGGTGGTCACTTAGGTTGGTTTCCTGAGCTCAAGTGATCCTCCTACCTAGGCCCCACAGAGTACTAGGATTATAGGCATGAGAGCCACCATACCCTGCCACAAAGGCAGTTTTAAAAGGTTATTTATTTATATATTGAGACAGTGTCTCACTCTGGTGCCCTGACTACAGTGCTGTGGCATTACAGCTGAAGTGATCTTCTTGCCTCAGTTTTTCTATTTTTAGTAGAGATGGGGTGTTGCTATTGTTCACGCTGGTTTCCAACTCCTGAGCTCAAGCAATCCACCTGCCTTAGCCTCCCAGAGTGCTAGGATTATAGGTGTGAGCCACTGTGCTTGGCCCTAAAAGGTTATTTAAAAGAGCAGTTGCCAGCCCTTTATCAGAGAGAACAAAGAAACTCATGTCTGCTGCACAGGCACTGCCCACCACCTGCATATTACTTTTCCCTGGGTGAAGCCCCTTGTCCAATGGTGGGCATATATCAGATGTGCCATACGTTGTGACTATTAGGATTGATAGGTTGGTTGGAGGAACTCCAAAAACGGAGCAAGCACTGGCCACTTCATTTTGAATATAAAGCACTCCATCTTGGCTGTTCAGTGACCTCTGCTGAAATCACCCCATTCTCGGACAGAAGAAAGGAGGTACTAGCAAACCTAATAGCTCCAAGGGGGCTAAACCATAAAGCAGTGGTCCTCAACATTCCTAATGCCGTGGCCCTTTAATACAGTTCCTGTGGGTTGCAACCCATAGGTTGAGAACTGCTGCCATAAAGGAACAGGAAGGACTCAGTGAGAAGCCAGGTAGAATTGTACCTGGCAATGTCATTAGTACATCAAAGTAACACTCTCTCCTTCCTACTCTACCTAAAACCTTTAAAAAGATAAGCATCTTGGGCCTCATGCCCATAATCCCAGCACTTGGGAGGCTGAGGTAGGTAGATTGCTTGAGCTCATGAGTTCATGACAAGCCTGAGCCAGAGCAAGACCTCTGTCTCTAAAAAAATAGCGAGGCAGGCGCATGTAGTTCCAGCAACTCCAGAGGCAAGAAAATTGCTTAAGTCCAGGAGTTTGAGTTTGCTGTGAGCTGTGATACCATAGCACTCTACTGAGGAGGACAAAGTGAGACTGTCTCTAAAAAAAAAAAAAAGATAAGCACATCTTGCTCTTCAGGGCTCATGCCTATAGTCTCAGCCGCCTACACTGAGGTACCAAATAAACTTTAGCTACTGCTCTACAACCAGTTTTGTAACTTCATTGAGTCAATTACTACCTTATAAAGATTCTTTTTTTTTCCCTTTTATTGGTTTTTTTTTTTGAGACAGAGCCTCAAGCTGTCACCCTGGATAGAGTGCCGTGGCATTGCAGCTCACAGCAACCTCCAATGTCTGGGCTCAAGTGAGTCTCCTGCCTCTGCCTCTTAAGTAGCTGGGACTACAGGCGCCTGC
>CAUYON010143066.1:0-42046 GCA_963573935.1 Arctocebus calabarensis | reverse complement strand
GCTGCAACCAAAAAATGGCTGGGCATTGTGGCGGGCGCCTGTAGTCCCAGCTACTTGGGAGGCAGAGGCAGGAGACTCGCTTGAGCCCAGGAATTGGAGGTTGCTGTGAGCTGTGATGCTACAGCACTCTATCCAGGGTGGCAGCTTGAGGCTCTGTCTCAAAAAAAAAAAAAAATAAAAAGATTCACCATATTTGATAACAAGCTATTTTTTGTGTAGAACAAATTGAAGCCAAATATCCTCCCTATGGTATCCAGGTCCCCAGATTGAGATTTCACGGTTTTAGGACTACAAAAGGGCATTATTAGTTAAAGGCTATAAAACAATTTTTATATCTTTTAATATATTTTATGTAAACCACATATGTACCTTTGAGGATGATGCAACAGTTTGTGAAAATCCTGACCCTGTTTAACAGAGCTCACATTTGTCACACTGGGGTGGTAATTCTGATGGCTTTTGCTCTTGATAAGGTTCTGGCTGGCAGGGAGGGAGAACACAGAGTTCTATGAGCTATCCAGTTATATGCTTCTGGTTAGAAGCCAGAGACCAATCAGTTAATTATTGCTTCCTAAATGTTGTGTTATAGACATGCCTTTCTAAATACAGCATCTACCGCATAAATACGCCAAAAAGTGATTCCTGGGGGTGAAAGTTATAGGAACTACAGTTCTATTAAAATGAACCCAAGTCAAGCCAGGTAAAGTTACTCCTTCTGCACCCGAGAAAGCAGGGTACCCAGCAGCCCAGAGGCCATTGGGGAAAATCTGTGTTTTTCCTTTTAAAGGAAAAGCAGAATCAATGGGTGGCTGCCAAATTCACCCTGGTGCTTTCTCTTATGTTATATTTCCTTTTTCTCATATCAGTCTTTCTCCTGCGTGGGAAATCTCTGGGAGGCCGCAGATGCCTCCACCCCTCAAATCTTCAGCCGAGGATGAGGAAGCTGCCCAGTTTAGGGGAGGAACCGGAGAGGAAGGGAGCAGGGCTCACAGCCCACACAGGGCAGATTTAACCAAGCCTCAAAAAGATCGAACTATTTTCAAGTAATGTAACTGCATCCAGAAAAAGGCTAAGGAATATAACAAACGCATTTGTATTTATCCAGAATAAAATTTATAGTGTTTGTCAGGAGAAAAAAATAGATCTATAAAAATGGCTCAAATATGAAAAACAGTAGACAAGGACATAAAGACAACCATATCAAACATATTCCCAGAAGATAGAGGAAAGATTGAACATGTTACATAGATTTGTAAAAGATATATATATATTTTTTTTTATTATTATTATTATTGTTGGGGATTCATTGAAGGTACAACCCATACTTCAATAGAAACTTTTTAAATTATTATTATTGTTGGAGATTCATTAAAGGTACAAGGAACCAGGTTACATTGATTGCATTTGTTAGATAAAGTCCTTCTTATATGGTGTCCTGCCCCCAAAAGGTGGGTCACACACCATGACCCGCCCACCCCCTCCCTACTTCCCTCTCTCCGCTTTCCCCTTCCCCCACCCCAACCCCACCATGTGCTAGGTCCTTCATTGTCCTCATATCAAGACATAGGACATTGAGTGCATAGGATTCTTGCTTCTCCATTCTTGCAATGCTTTACTAAAAATAATGTGTTCCACTTCCATCCAGGTTAATACAAAAGATGTAAAGTCTCCATCTTTTTTAATGGCTGAGTGGTATTCCATGGTATACATATATCACAGCTTTGTTAATCCAATCCTGGGTTTGTGGGCATTTAGGCTATTTCTACACTTTGGCAATTGTAAATTGAGCTGCAATAAACAGTCTAGTGCAACTTATGGTAAAAGGTAAACTTATGGTAAAATCCTTATAGTAAAAGGATTTTTTTATCTTCTAGGTAGATGCCCAGTAATGGGATTGCAGGATCAAATGGGAGGTCTAGTTTCAGTTCTTTGAGTGTTCTCCATACTTCCTTCCAAAAAGGTTGTATCAGTTTGCAGTCCCACCAGTAGCATAAAAGTGTCCCATCTCTCCACATCCACACCAGCTGTTGCAGTTTTGAAATTTTGTGATGTGGGCCATTCTCACTAGGGTTAGATGATATCTCAGGGTGGTTTTGATTTGCATTTCTCTAATAATTAGGGACAATGAGCATTTTTTCATATGGGTGTTAGCCATTGGTCTGTTTGCTTTAGAAAAGGTTTTGTTCATCTCTCTTGCCCATTGATAAGCTAATCTTTAAAACTGAGTGGATTTTGAATAAACAAAAAGAAACTAAGAATTCCTTCCAGAGGTAAAGGGAAAGAGATCAGAAAACAAACATCGCATTTTCTAACTTACAGTGAGAGCTAAAAGTGTATGACCGTGTATATAGTCATAAAATGGTGTAACGGACATCAAGAACTAAAGGGTGAGGGAGGAAGGCGAATGAGGGATAAAAATCTACCTATCTGGTACAACATACATTGTTCGGGGGGTACACTAAAAACCCCGACTTTAGCATTATATAAAATAAATATAATCACAAACACTTGTATTAATAAATATTATTAAAGTAATAAAAAATATTATTACACTTGTCATAAAAATCACTTGTACCCCCTACATCTATTGTAATTTTTTTTTTTTAAGAAAGAAAGGGGATGAGCAAGATCAGCAATACTATCAGAGCTGAGACTGCTGATGACATGCCCAGGTGAGAGAGGAGTCAAAACTTGAGCAGATATTTTGGCAAATGGGGTCTGATGGAGCAGTTTAATGTCAGCTTGTCACTTAAATATCAGACTAGTGGATCTCGACTCAGAACACAGTAAAGTTTGTAAAAGTTGCTCCTGCCAAGAGCAGCAGTAGGAATGTGAGAAGCCACGGTCTCCCTGCGGTGCTGGCACTCTCCCCTAAGTGGAGACACAGTTCTTGGAGCGGTCTTACGAGGCAACTCTTTATATCCCCCTTATTCAGATTAAATCCTTCATTTTGCCCAGTGCCACCCAGAAAATAAGCAACAGAGCAAGCATTTAGACCTGGCTCTAATCTGACTCCCAAACCCATTTTCTCTACTCTGCCATCTTGCCCCTTAGTTGACGAGTTCTCTGTGAGTGCGAGGATACCATCCATTCTGTTTATCTACTTATTCCCATTACTCAGCACTATAGCTGGATGTTAGGCATCCAACCTGCTTAAATGAATATTTTTGATCAAATTGGTTGAGCAAATTAGAATACTAAGAATTTCCTTTTAAATGTTTTTTAATAGATTTAGTGGGTACATGTCCTTTACGTAACTATGGAATCTGAGCTGCCTTTGTACCCATCACCCGAATAGTGCATGTTGAACCCCCATTTCTTTAACAAACAGGCTTCATAAGTCCTATCACCCTCAAGGATATCACATTGGAAGGATACTAAATTATTCCAGTTGCCCCACTTATATGGTAGCCCAAAATACTTTTCACTTCCAGCCTCTCTCCAAACACCTTTTTCAGTGCATAATACACTCTTTTTCTGTCTTCAATAGTGACTTGTCTTCATCTGTAAAAAACAAATTTCATTGAAATGGTCATAACCATTTTAGAGTCAAGTATAGAATATAAGCGGATGATCCAATTGGGTAAAATAATTTTAGTTACTATGGTTACGTGATAGGATGGCTGTTTCCTGTGAGGCTTACTAATGGGTATTGTTACATGGTCTTTCAGATGGGTCATGATGAGGAGAATTCGCCTTGGGAGATATAAATTCTGATACATGTAGTGCTAAGGCAATCTAATTGTTTAAATAGAAAATAATGTAGTTTTCCTTTGTATTCAAAGAATAAAAGGAATGAGACTTGTCAGCTGAATTTTATATAAAGTGGTTTGGAAGTATGTATAGATTGGCAGAGAACGAAGTGAAGTCTAAAAGTTGAAAGGGTAATAAATAGAAAACAAAAGGAGAATGAGAAAAAAATGATGTAGACAAGAGAACTCTCATGTTATCTGGTTTTCTCTTTTATTAAAATAGTTAAGAGATTTTCTTTGGGAAGCAATGTGATCAGTGAAGGAGAATACCTTTTTCCATCTTCCACAGATTTGAACCTTTCAAAATGTAATCTTTTCTGTTGATTTCATCATATGTTTTGAAGCAATTTTTTATCATCTTGTTTGTGAATCTTCAAATTAAATGTTTTTACCTTCTGTCTTCCTCCTACCTACCTTGGAACAGGCCAAATGTTTGTACTGCAAAATCTTTAATCCATCACAATCTGTTACTCTGCAATTAGATGAAATGTCAGTGGTTGAGTTGTACTAGTCGTACTACCAAATGAGGGAGGAGAATGAGGTCTTGCTGCAAAACAAAAGCTTAAATAATTAAAGGAGGAAAGAGGGAGCATTCACAGACACACAAACTCACTTGCTTTAAAAATGATTAAATTTTCCCAAATATGAACAGAAGCCCTTACATATGGCAAATTAATTTTATTTGTTCAGCATATACTTTCATCTCAACCCAGCTATCTCCATCTTAGCCCAGTTATGTTCATCTCCAAAAATGTACATCCATCTTTGGCCAAGTATCTCAGCTCATCCCAGGTAGCTACATCTTAGCAACTATAAAACCATCTCAGCACAAGTATATCCATCACATATGTCTGTTAAGCTTGATGTTTCCCATAATATAATGGTGGATAAGGTAGACTCATTAAGCTTATTCAATTATAAATTTATGCTGAGACAGAATTGCAGGGTATATCAAAGCTCTGGCTTTGAACTCAACCTAGATGAATCACCACGACTCCACTTATTATTGATATATTCTTGGGCTTGTCATTTAATACTTCCATAAAATGTATTTTAATATTATTCACCTCCCTAAGTGCAGTACACTTAGAATAATACTTGGCATCATCTAAATTCTCAATAAATATTATTTTTGTTGTTGAAAAGACTAATCAGAGCCCTAATTTCCTTGTCTGTTAGACATCCTTGTCCATCCTTCCTTTTGTGAGTAGATTAAGACAGCCTGAGAGTTCAGAACACATTGTTAGACATGGTTCAGATGAAAGGGGAGATGTGTGAGCCTAGATCCCACATGCAAGAATCTGTAGCGCATGAAAAGATTTCACAGAGTCCAATCCAGGTGATGCTCAGCATGTGTGAGTAGAACGTGGTGCTAACACAGTGCGACCCCAATATCCATGCACCAATGGACTTTTACCAGCTCTGACACCACAGAAAGCAACTCAAAGTTTCAGACTTTACTAACATCAAAAAGATAGCACTAACAAGTATTGGTGAAGATGTGAGAAACTTGGAGCATTGTTGGTAGGAATGTAAAATGATGTAACCGCTTTGAAAAACAGTCTGACAGTTTCTCAAAATGCGAAAGAGAGTCACCACATTTCTCAGTAATGCCACTAGGGATACACCCAAGAAAAATGAAAACACATATACATAGACAAACGTATAAGAATGTTAATGGCAGCATTTTTCACAATAGCCAAAAAGTGGAAACAATCTAAATGTTCATCAACCGACTAATAGATAAACACAATGTGGTACATCCATATAATAGAAAATTACTCAACCATAAAAAGGAATGACATTCTGATACATGCTACAATATTAACAGCCACATAGGCAAATCTACAGATAGAAAGTAGATTAATAATTACTTAAATAGTAGTAATTAATAATTGCCTAGGAGTGGGGTATGGCAATGGTGAATGATGGACAATAGATATGGAGTGTCTTTTTGGAGAGACGGATGTATTCTAAAATTCAGTAGTCAGGATGGTTATAAAACCTAGTGAATATATTGAAACTCACCAAATTATAAACTTTAAATAGGTAAATTAAATTTTCTAATATATGCATTATTTCTCAAAGCTGTTTTTTAAAAAAATTTCAGACACTAAAATCCCAAAGGGCCTCATTTGAAACAGCACTCAGGTGTATTAGGAATGTCTTTTCTAAGACTCTTTCAAACGTTTGTGGGTATTTCCTGAAAATATTCTAGTCTCTCTTTAAATCAGGACACTGGTCTCTTTAGTACCACTTTTCTTGATTTCAGGAAAGTACCAAGGTTCCCTTATTTAGAGATAAGGAACCCAGGCTTAGACCATGTGGCTAGTCAATGAAAACTCGGGACTCCACATCAGTTTTTTTTATTCCAAAGCTATTTTCTACTAGCCTACTCTCCTTTAGGGTAAGAAGCTCTAGGCTAATTCTCTGGTGTAAAAGCATAGTTCCAAATATGAGAACAAATGCTTTCTGCAGCTTGTCTTCATACAATTGCCTCTGAGAGGTTCCCCTCGTCCTTTAATTGCTCTTTCCTGGACCTTTTCTGGCAAAATCATTCCTTTGATAATTGAGATAAAACTGATGTGCACAGAAAGTCCAGCAAGCAAGTCTTGACAATTGTATACACCAATATAATCACCACTCCAGTCAAGTTACAGAACATGTTTTACCCAAAAAGAGTTCCTCAGGCTTCTTTCCAATAACCTGCATTCTAATTTTTCTCATTGTAGATTAGTTTGCCTGTTCTTGAACTATACAGATGCAGAATCTTACTGTTTTATATCTAGCTTCTTCTGCTCAATATGATGTTTTTGAGATCAGTACATATAGTAGTAATGCATTTTTTTGTTGCTGACTGGCATTCTGTTGTGCAAAGATATCAAAATTTGTCTATTCATTTTTCTGTTGATAAACTTTTGGGTTGTTTCCAGTTTGGAGTTATTATAAATAAAGCTATCATAAATACACACGTAGACACGTGTTTTCATCTCTCCTGGAAATGCTGGTTCATAGGACAGTATATGTATCTTGCTTCTTTAAAGCTCAAATGACCAGGGCCTCAGGTAATAATGTATACAGAAATGTGCCGTGATGCCTGCTGTGTTTTCTTCTCCTTCTCACTGGCCTCCCAGATGGTGCTGGCACCACCTTGGTCCTTTCTGAACCACGCCCTTGGCCCCTTGCTACAACCATTCTTGTTCTGTAAGGGCAGGTGCATAGCCACATAATGCTGCTGCCAAAATTGATGACTCATTTACCTGTGTTATTGTCTTGACAGAGTATATGCTCAAATGAGTATAGAACTCATCATTATTCCAGAAACTCTCAGAGCCTCATTTCCTCCTATATGAAACACTATTGAAAAATGTAATAGAGATTGTGTACTCACGAGTTTGAAATTTAACTTAGTTTTCAAGCGCAGGTCTGCATGAACCAAATAAATTTCTAAATAAACAATTAAATACATCAAGTAGCTATTCATTTTCTCCCTTATAGAGGGGAAGAACAATGTATCATTTCCAGGACCCCATCTGAAAGCTTCAGTAGTTTTTTCTCCTCTCTCTCTCTGTAGGGCCAGTGATGGTCTCAATATTTTTATCACCTCTCCCTTCTCAGATTTCAGCGCCTGAAGGCAAAGTGAAACGACCCCTAAGCTTCTCCCCCACCCACGGAAAGCTGTCGGGAGGGTTCCCTGTTGTCTACTTTGCACACAGCACCTACGTGGGCACTCTCCATCTCCCTGCCAGGCGTGTCTCCTCTCTTCTTACTTTCTGCTCTTCTCTTTACCTAGAATATCAAGTATGCCACAACTTTACCTTCAACCATGCTTAAGGCCCCCCTCCATCGTTAACAATGTGCCATTATTATCCCCCTGAGAGGAGCCACAGCCTGATTGTGATAGGAGATTTGTGGTGGGATACTCCCTGGGACATGGTGCCCTCAGGCTGCCGGAGAACACAGGGCACGAGGCAGTGGGAGAAGCCAGCGCCCAGCAAATCCAGCCACTTAACTAACTGCTATGACTTCAAAATGCTTCTAGGGCAATGTCGTCAGAGGTGGCTCCTTTCATGCTTGAATGCCACCCTGCTTCCAACACCCTTTCTGAAAGTCCCTTCTGCACCGCTGTTTTTCTTTTCATGTGGAACATTAGTTTACGTGCAAGAACTAATTTGTGGACCCTGTATAACACTGGAACTCGGACATGAGCACTTTGGGGTGAAGAAGAAGACCCCACATGCAGTTTAACAGAGGACAGAAAGGGAAATTAGAAATTCTCTCGGGGAGTCTTCTGATTCTCTAAGCTACACACGTTCTAGAATGTGGTCAGAGGTTGCTGTTTACCAGAAATTAACGGACTGCTCTTCAGTTTACTGTTTCTGTGGGAATATATCAGTATTCTGACAAATTACTTCTCTGAATTCCTGCTTTCTGCTAGTGTTTTAAAGAAAAGACAAAAATTGTCTTTCAGGAACCAACATAGAATCAGGAATAGACCATTCATAATTGTATTTCAGTGTCAAAAACAAAAACAGAGAGTGAGATTTGAATATCACAATAGGTAAAGAGTTTTGATTTTAGAATGTATTTTTGGACAGCCAAAGTCATAAATAGGGAATGCAGAAAGCACCCTTTGAAACGCCTGCCTAATATAAAGTCAGCATCAATGTTTAACTTAGAATCTGAGGAAAGAGGCCTGCTTCTTTGTAAGGTCATAGACTTTCCAAGCAGTATCATGCTGATGTTTTGTTTATATTCAGGCCACATTTTAAAATGACAGGAAGGCTGGGTAACCTAAGTGTCACACTCGGATTGCCTAATTTTAGTTAAAATATTTGTGTATATGCTCTGTTATCTAGAAAATCAAGTACGCCACAAATTTACCTTCAACCATGTTTAAGCTCACGTCTGCTGAGTGTTTATATAACCAAGGCACTGTGCTGAGAGTGTGACTCATTCGCGCCTCACAACCCCACTGTCGGGTAGATGTCATCATTCTCCCCAATTTACAGACAAAGAGGCTGAAACCCAGAGAAGTTGGGATGGCCCCCAGACATGGAGCTAATCATAGCAGGAGGGCTAGCATTCAGAATGTCGTCTGGTGCCAAAGGTTCTTAGCTATCGTGATAAATTGCCTCTGAGAATGGGCACAGGGCCCGTGCCAGGGATAATGTGTTACTTTGCAATCATATACACTCACCCTGCAATCTGTGTGTTTCCCGGACTCCCAAAAATTCTGCCAACTCCACACTGGGCAAAGGGAAGGCTACAACAGCCCACCTTGATTCCACACCACTTCCTGTTCCCAGGTCCCTTAGCTGCTTCCAGGATTTGGGGTCACTCTTTCCATGATATAGATATGCATGAAAGACCCCACATAGGATGCAAACTCTGTCGTGAAGTCCCTCTGTCCCCCATTCTCTGGTTTATTTCATCCCATTCCATTACACGTTCCTGGAAGAAGGAAATAATTATTTCCATCACTTTCCCTGGTTCCAAATATAACGAGGAACATGAAGTGGAAAGAACACCCTAACTGGCAATGCTACCCCATACACCCAACGTCGATGAAGTGTGTATTTTAATGTTCTCCAAATAGCATGTAATGAGGTATACTGGAATATAAATTTCTTTGCAAAGCAAAATATTTTGCTTGCAGAGGTCTCCTAAGGCCCTGTATTTCATAATGCAATAGAAGAAGCTCCTTGTTAGAATCCTGTAGAAGAGATAAATATGAGATGTGAAGAATTGCCCAATTTTTTGTCATTATGAAGAATTTTAAAGAGCAATAAGGCTGCCCAAAATGAATAGGTTCGCTATAAAGTCCTACAACTTGAAATATGGCCCAGCCCATCCTCCTAGATCTCCACTTCAAAGCTCTGGGTCATATGAAAGAGAGAAGCAGAGGAAGAACTAAAGCCCAGTTAACATCTTACAAACCAGATAATTACAAAGTGCATGTCCTTTGGTCCCCAGGAGATCCTTTCTTGACACCCAAATATTTAATAGTTTGAAGAATAAATTGCTGCATTTCTGCCTGGAGGTTTTCATGTCATCTTTATAGGAATTATTTCAACCAATTTTTTAAACAGTTTCCATGCCAGGGCTAAAGTTTGCAGCATAACTAGTCTTTATTAAATGAGGACTGGTTGTTGTCATTTCTAGTTATGACTTTCAGAACTTTCAGTAAGCGTTGGAGCTGTTTCTCCATGGCAACAGCGCCCCTCCCAGGTGGTTTCCGGGGACCTTGACTCCCACCAACACTGGAAACCTACAACTTCTTCTATCTGTGGCTTCTGTACCTGCCTCGAAAAAAATTTGCCTAATTTTGTGATTCTAATTGTCAGTCATTCCCTGTGGGAAGAAAAACAATTGTCAAACTTAATTGAAATCTGAAACAATTATTATAAATACACTAGTTCAATGATCTCTCGCAAACTGTGTTACATATTATTCAGTCAAATTTGCAAATGAGGAAACTGAAACTCACAGAGACTAAGAAACTTGTCTGCAATCACATACGTAGCATGTAATATCCAGAAATTCAGATCAAACTTTGCCTTATTCCAGAGTCCACCTGAATTAATTTTTATGTCAACATTCCAGTGGAGAATGGACATCGTACCAAATTCTAGGCATTGGGATTTCAGGAAATGTTCAAGAAAAGAATGAGGGACCCTAGCAACTAATGTATGAAGGAAATGGAGCGTGGGAAGATGGAGGCCTCTTTTCTTTCAACTAATGGATTGTGAGTTTACTTAAAGAAGGATTCAGGGTCTGAAAGATGCCTGTTTAAATAGCGTACAGGCAGTTTGAATTCTAGCTCTCCTCTCGGTCTGTTGGAGCAGAGGACGTTACTGGCCCTGTGACAGCGCTCTGTAGACAACAGACGTGAACCCGAGGATAGAGAAGGGAGGGACACAGCTGAACCGCCAACAAGGCTTGTGTAGGCCAGGGTGGCAGTTTTAACTTTGGGGTTTGAGTCTAAGAAAGGGCTTTAGAAGTCACCCGGAGATGAATTCACGGAAAAAGTCTGGTACACGATCAAAGGATCAAACCCACTTCAGATCCTCATGTTCAGCACGTGATGAATTTGGTGCCCTGGCCTAGAATGTAGCAGGGAGCAGAAGCAGGTTCATAGAAAGGCGATGCTTGAGGCATCGCGTGATCTCTCAGGGGCGCTCAAGGCCACTTGTCCAGATACTAGTTGGATCCTTTAGAGGAGGGAGGGGCACAGAGGTTGGGAGCATGAGGAGGGTGCAGTCGACTGCTTCTCTCGGGGTGGTGGGAATGGTGGGCCCCCCTTCCTGTTCTCAGCGTACCGGTGTTCTCTAAGAAATGCCCCGGGACGCCTTCCTTCCAGATGAAACCACAGGTGCTTGACGTCAGAACTGAGAATGGAAACAGCACTTCTTCCTAAACACAAGTTCTGGCATCCCTAAGCAAAAAATGTAACGATCAGCTTAAATCTCCCGCAGAGATTAAGACATGACTTATTCAAACACATTCCAAAACCGGAAACTTGAGCACTCATCGCTCTTCAAGTGCAAACTGCTACCGACATCATCTTCTGTGCCTGTTCCTTGCTTTTGAAAAACCCTGAGATTTCTCACTGAGATCTTTGAAACTCTTTGGATTACCGTTCACGGTTCATGTATCTGAACCTTTATTACTAGAATAGCGCATATGTGTGTCTAGGTCACTAGACAAGGGGTGAGTTTAAGATTTACAAAATCTTAGTTCTTACCAGTGTATCTGTGAATATTATTAATATTGCTTCACGTTGGCAGGATACATTCATGTGCTCAAGAAGCCACAGGCAGCCCTGTCTTTCTGAACCAAGTTCTCTCCACCCTCAAAGCTCAGAAATGCACCATCTGTTGCAGCTTCCCATCTGACTGGCTCTCTTCAAAGAGAGAAACCAGAGCCCCTCTCTTGGAAGGAGAGAACTCAGTCCTGAGTGCCCATTAATTAGGGCTAACACGTCCATTGGACACAGCTTAGAACAGTGGTTCTCAACCTTCCTAATGCCACGATGTAATTTTATTGTTAAAAGGGGTCGTGACTCACAGGTTGAGAACCCCTGGCTTAGAATGACTTTCTGAAGACCCCGAAATCCAAATAAAAAGAAAAGCACTCAAATATGGGAAGAAAAATGAAACCCAGGAAGACCCTCCTGGCAGTGTAAAATGTTGACACAGATATCTAAAAGAGCCTGCCTTTCTGGAGGATTTTTAAAAATAAGTGCTGGGCCGTGGACTTGGAGTCCAAGGGAATAGACAAGGTGATCTCTCGTGGGATCTTAGCAGCCCTGTGATTCATCGAAGAAGGTATTTAAATAGCAAAGCCAGGGGAAAGAGAGCAGTAGCATCAATCTAAATCAAGCCTTCCATGTACTTTCTCTCTTCTCCCACTTCTAATCTCTCCCTGCATTTTCATGAGACTCATCACAGCAGGACATTACCTCTACAATTACTTTGACAAACAATGGTAACAGTACTTGGAGTTTTAGTCTCTTCCAAGGTAAGCCATTTTTGACAGTGAAAAATAGAGGGAACTGATTCCTGAAGCTGTGAACTACGATGATAGATTCAGGGAGCTGATTTACCAGAGAGGGTTTCCATATATCAGCCCGAGCTGACTTTCTTGGGAAAGTTCTTACAGGCAGCAAACTCTCATTGCAAAGTTTGATAAACACAACATAAACAACAGTCACATCACATTGACTGTCCTGCCGGGTACCTTGTAAACGAGGTACAAAGTTTAAAATATATATATATTTTATTTTAATGAAGGTTACTTAATACCAAAAAAAATCAGTACAGAGATGTAACTTTCACATTGTAAAGAATTGTCGTAAACAGAAACAGTAAAAAGCTGAGCCCCTGGCTGTCCTTTCTGAACTACGGTAGATACTCATACTCATAGACCCCCACTGACTCTACCTAATAATTGTACACATGAAAGTAGCCTTAATAGAACATTGACTTTACTATGACTTAATGAAATATTAGATAGTTATTAGACATAATCATTAAAAAAAGCTTTAGTCTTTTAAGTGGAAAAAGCAAAATATAAAATTACATAAATTATATATGCTTTTGTAGGGAGTTTTTTAAGTATTTACATATTTATAAAAACAATTTGGAATCTACAATATGAGAATAATTGTCTTCAGGGTCCCATCTTAACACACATAAATACAAGGGCATACACACCCACAGACACACACTTGATATGACAAATGACTATGCTTCCAAAACTCAGTGCAGTAGTGTTACTGTTTTGGAACAGATTTAAGTGCTTTGCTGTGAGTTGCAAGACAAAGGGGATAAACCCATGTGATCCCACCTTCATTACCATTTCTCCTCCCAAGACACCTACCAGCAGAAATTCACACCCATTGAGTGGGTTTCCGTTATAACTTACATCCAGCTCTCAGAAAGTTTTCCTTTTCCTTTTCCCAAATTGGTTTGCCCCAGAAATCATCCTCTGGATTATTCCAAAAACAATCACTTAATATTTACCTTTAAGAAATTAGAAAACACAAAGGTCAAAATGGATTATCATTTAAATATAAGACCTAAAGCTCCCCTGTGGGGTTGAGATGGGCTGCGTCACCCATAGCTGGTATCGTCACAAAACTGAGAAATTTGGAAAGAGTTAAGAAAATCTGTATAAAACCATGCCTGGCAAAGCAAAGGTTTTGTGGTGAGTTTCCCATGTCCTGCAAGGAATGAGGCACCTGCCTCTCACTCATACCTGGGTCAGTGCCCCCGAAAATGTAGTGTGAAAGGCTTTCAACACCTGTAAGATACTATCACACAATCGTACACAATTAGCACACACAAAATATTTTCTTAAACCATAGATTTTTCTGACTTGCATTTTTAACGCCAGCTGATCTCTATTGTAAGTAGCCATCAAATCCCTGTTCCCTCTTCCTGGCCACCACGAGAAACTCTTTGGTGGCTGGCAAGTTTCCCAAGAAAGTTGGCTGGCAAGTTTTACCGTAAAACCTGGCAGCCTTTGGCTATTCTGCTGTAGCTGAGTCCCACTCAGAGTGCCTTCCCAGGAAGAATGTAGGAGTTGAAGGAGGGGGCTGGACCGTCCAATTATTTCACCAAGACCTTTGACCTGCTCTGGCAGCTAAGGAGATTCGATTTCCCAGAGACCCTCCTAGAAGCTCAGGGAATCAGACCCACCAGCGTTCACTGTGTTCCTTTTTAAATCACAATTTCAGAGTGTGACATAGTACACTTCCTGGGTGGGAAAAAGCCATGTGATGGCCAAAGAAAAAAATAAATGTAGCCAGGTGCAGTGGCGCATGCCTGTACTCCCAGCTCCTTGGGAGGCTGAGACAGGAGGATCGCTTAAGTCCATGAGTTCTGGGCTGTAGTGTACTATGCCGGTCGGGTGTCCGCAATAAGAGCAGCATCAACATGGTGACCCCCCCCCGGGACTGGGGACCACCAGGTTGCCTAAGAAGAGGTGAACCGGCCCAGGTCGGAAAAGGAGCAAGTCAAAGCTCCTGTGCTCATCACTAGTGGGGTCGCGCCTGTGAATAGCCACTGCGCTCCAGCCTGGGCAACATAGCAAGACCCCATCTCTTTAAAAATCATAATAACAAAATAAATGTATAATCTCACTCTTGGTGGATATAGAAAAAAACATTAGATACTAAACAAGGAAAATAAATACTATTGCATACTTAATTTCATACAAAAATTAAAGCATGTAGATCTTCTTTTTAAGCTGTCTATTTCCTTTAGATGCCAAATTTGGGTGTATTTATAAATGCAAGCTAATGTAAGTAAGTTCAAACCTGTGTATAAAATCACTTCCACGAAACTTACAGTGATAGAAAACAGAGAAAGGAGTGTCCATTTCATGTAAGGCTGTGATGTCTCCTTTTTGTACAGCTCTAGTCTGACTGCAGATAGGGCTTATGGAATAAGCAGGGTCAGACTGTTTCTGCCTTCCTGAGCCTGCAAACTGAAGAAGGCAGGTAACCTCCTCAGACTCACTGTTCTTATGCAGAAGATGCAAAATATAAAATCTCATCACAGGTTCCTGTGGGGATTAAGTGAGATACAGTATATGAAAACAGCCAAAGCTATCAGGCATGTAATGAATACCAGCTCCTCCTCCTCTTTCTTCTTAGTCTAAACTCATATTGCAATTCACACATTAATTATGTTACTTAAATTTCATATGTATTGATAGAAAAGAAAACACATAAAGCTGGCGTCATATGCCGCAAAACATTTCCTTAAAGGGTGGCCCAGCAAAATGGAACACATCTTCTTGCCAATCATAGGAAGACAGCTGATTTTAGCATAATTATTGAAACACTCAACTACTCTGACTTCCCACAATATCTAGTGGACAAAAAACTTTTAGATTATATGACTTTTCTCTCAATGTTGTAGTTAGGCTGTTTGCGCGGAGAGGCCTGTGACAAGCTAGAGTTAATAAGTTTTGCATGGTGTCAAAGTAATAATATTAACACGCCATTGTGAATTAATTTTGTTTTGTGCACTGGCCTGCGTAAATGTGAATGACATTTCAAAATATGATCAGGCAGGAGCTGAGAAGGAGCCAAGTGGCAAGACAGAATGAGACGTGGTCATCAGAGCACAACCGCCAGCCGCGAACATTTGTGAACACAGGCAGAAAGGTGTGGGGTGTTATCACAGCAAACTCGGGGGGCAGAGGTAATGTTTTAGTTCACCCTGTCCTTTAAAAAAAAAGACTGATTTTGTCTTCAGAGAAACTAGAGATGTTTGACATCCAGGCTCCATGTTTGGAAATGAAAGACCATCTCCGTGCTAACCATTGATTTCAAGTATCTTTCAACTCACAGGGTTTTTTTCCTCTGCCTGCAAGAGGCAGCTGATTGTTAATAACTTTTAAACTAATGACCAAAAAGTGGCATTCTAAAGTCCTATGGTTGTGTTTTATTTCAGAAACTTCTTCAGATTCCCCACACACACCCCACACCAGCAGAACAAATGAATATGCTGTCTGTAAAGAGTTAAAGGGTACAAAGTGAGCCGGGGAAATGGGGAGACTCAGGGATCACAATAACCAAAATGGCTGTTGTAATAAGGCTTGTACTTATTACAAAGTGCCTGCATGAGTCTTTTTCCATTTGAGCTCCAATATTTCACCTGTTTCAACCAAAAAATCAAATTACAAGGAAAATGGAGCTTTCCCTGTTAAGGCAGTCACTCTAGACAAGCGCTGACGATAACTTAAGGGAGCTTCGTACCTCTTCCTACCACAAGCCTGACAGCTTGGTTCAGTGGAGCCCACGTAGCAGTCAGCCTCTCCATTGCCTTCGTAAATAGGTTAGCACAATGTTTTTTTGTCCGTTCAGAGGTGCTATGGGGGTACTATCCATATCAAAGCTCTCATACGGTTTGGGGGGTTTTTTTGTAAAGACAGAGTCTCACTTTATCACCCTCTGTAGAGTGCTGTGGCGTCACAGCTCACAGCAACCTCCAGCCCCTGGGCTTAGGCGATTCTCTTGCCTCAGCCTCCTGAGTAGCTGGGACTACAGGCGCCTGCCACAATGCCTGGCTATTTTTCTGTTTTGCAGTTCAGCCAAGGCCAGGTTTGAACCTGCCACCTTCGGTATATGGGGCCGGCACCCTTCTCGATGACCCACAGGCGCCACCTCTAAAGCTTCCATATTTTAATAAAAGGAAGAGCACTAGATTCAGGGATGCACATATTAATACCCCCCGCCATCCTACGTAACCTGGACATGCCTTCATTTCATGAGGGAAAATTAAAGAGAGTGTTCCAAAGACACATGACTGTTAAGTCACAGACTGTGTTTTAAGTCAGGTCATCTGACTCCAAAGCCTGTGCTCCAGGTGACACGTAACCACAAATGCTTCTCCCCTGATTCTTTTTTTTTTCCCCCAAGATAGTCTCACTCTGTCACCCTGGGTAGAGTGTCGTGATGTCATAGCTCACAGCAACCTCAAACTCTTGGCCTGGAGCAACCCTCTTGCCTCTGTCTCTGGGGCAGCTAGGACTATAGTCACCTGCCACCACACCTTGCTAGTTTATCTGTTTTTAGTAGAGATGGGGCCTCGCTTTTGCTCAGGCTGGTCTTGAACTCCTGAACTCAAGCAATCCACCTGCCTCGGCCTCCCAGTGTGAGCCACCACAGCTGGCCTGCCCTGTTTCTTTCCAGCAAACAATCCACTGTGACTTCTAGGGTAAACCGTGTGTTCTATGGTTTCTACATTTAACTACCTCAAATAAAAAGGAAACAGCACAGGGAATGGCCGCACTCGGGAAAAATTTTTCATTAGTCTCATGATTCAATTCAACCAATCATATCCATCTACAGATCACTCTGTGCTAGGCCCTGAGGATATAAAGATGGATTAGACATTGACTCTGCACTCAAAGACTTCATAGACAAGGAAGAAGGGGTGATGCTTGTTGAAGGTGAGAAGTTCAGAAAAGCTGGTCAGAGTGGGAATTTAAAATGCGTTATGAAGTAGGACTAGGAATTCAACTGGTAGAGAATACGGATGTCTAAGGAGAGGAAGCAGAGTGAGCACTGGGGCATCTCTAGAACGAGACATCCAGAGCTGGTGGGATCTGGTACCAGACATGTCAGAGGGGAGTGGGGGGTAAGCCAGAGAAATGAATAAAGGTGATATGTTAGGGCCCTGAAGGTGGCACATACTTTATTCTCATAGGAGCAAGGAAGCTGCCAGTAGCTGTTTCAGCTCTGTGGGTTTCCATGCTAAGCCTTTGGCAGGTGAAGATGAATTCGAGGCTTTTACCTCCAATTCAGAGGTTACCGCAGCGTCCATAAAATTATACGGTTGTGAGAATAAAACAGGAACTCAAATGTGAAAAAGTGTGTTGAGAATGAGATTTTACAGAATTTCTTGATGAGATAGAGGGGTGAGAAGGAGAAATCTCCTGATAAATGATTTCAATTCTAAGTTGTTTGAGAAATGAGCTATCAAGTCAGTAAATGAAATTACAGAAAGATGTACTAATGGTGTACGAGAACTCACAATGTTCTACTCTGGACGTGTTGTTAACTAAAACAGACTTCACTTCAGTTTAAGATGGTCTGAATTCCTTTTCCCATACCACAATTTGCTCAAATGCTTTATATATAGTATGTTTACTATTCTCCTAAATAGCACCATGCCCAGACTCAAGTAGCATAGATTAATTTTTCTGATGCCACTGTCACTTGACCAGTTTAACACTTTTCTAATATTGCTAATAAAGCCAAAAGCCAGAGCCTTTCTCAAAAGAAAAAAATAATTCCAAACAAAAACATGCCTGGAAGTAAGGCAAGGTTGCCCTTCAGCCTTGCAGCTTAGGCAGCTTCTTCTCAAGTTCCCCGTTGGTTTCCATTTCAGCACCACAGTTAGCAGCCAGGTGAAGCCACTAAATCTACCTTCTCCTTACTGTGCTGTTCCAAGCTCCAGCTCACCAAGGGGTCAAGTGGAAGATGAAATCCAAAGTGTGTTATGCAAGGGCAGGATCCAGAGGACTCCAACTCAGAAAGACCCACAGTGTGGGGAGCCCCTGAGCCTTGGGCAGGACCCACGCAAGGGGAAATACACACCTCCACACAGGTATCTTACCAGGCCCAGCTTCTGGCTGTCCACGTGCATCAAGGAACAACCTGGTAAGAGGGCTGACTTAGGGTCTCTATATAAACACTTAGAGACATTATCTTTCCATTAATTAATACAACAAAAATATGAGTGTCTGCTACATGCTAGGCATTAGCTGAGTAAGAAACATACAAAATTGGATAAAACTTTATTATTCTTAATTACATATGAATGGAAATGTTCCTGAACTTGAAATAATGAAATGACCAGAGTGCATGTGAATTCCCCGTGTTTTCGACACTGTTCTAAGCTCTAGACTGCAACCAGGTGAGGTCAGAGAAAAAGTCTCCCACTTTATACAGAAGGAAGCTGAAGCATAGCGGGGTGAAGCAATCTGCCCAAGGCCACCTAACCGGTAAGGGGCAAGCCAGCATTTGAAATCTGGGGCTATCTGACTTTGGGCTCCAGCTGTGAAGGCCACTCTGTGATCCTAACAGGTGGGTCAGCTACACAGCCAAGTGACGCTGCAGCCACTGACCTTCAGCCCTGTGAAGACAGATAACGCAGCCCTCAGCATCTGTCTGGAGAAGTGGCTTGCTTTTATGTTTCTAATTCACTCCCGAAAATAATCCCTTGATTGCATTTGTTTATCCCCTCCTTTGCAGAAGGCTTATCCTTCCACCTATTTCATCTTATTTGACCTCATTAAATCCCTTGGAGGAGAAAGGAGTAGGTATTATTCTGCCTCCTGATTCAAGGCAGTGTAATACTTCCCCTTTCAGTCAATCTGTTTAGCTCAGATGACTTCAGGAATGCGAAGGGAAACCAAGAGCTTGTGTTTGGGTCGGCCTCTGGCTCCTCTGAGAAGCTCTCTCACCTCAACCGTCTGCAGATGCCCATAGAAGACCTTGAGACGGTCATTCAGGAAGTGCAGCTTGCTGATTCCCATGCTTTCCAGAAGACAGGAAAGCAATTACGAATGGCCTAACAGACGATGCACAATATTAGACATGAAGAATCTGTCTCTGCACACTTACACCGGGAAACTCTGCCCTGTGATTTTGTTTCAGTTCGCACCTTGGGCTAACAGTATCTTACTGACATAATATTGAATGCTATTGAATAATGATTCCGTATAAAGAGAAAATTAAAATATCAGAAATTTTCATTAGGCAGGAGAAAAAACGTGAAAGTTGGTGCCCACCAGGTCCGTCTTCTGACTTCTGATAACCATGTTACCTTAGGAAAGCCACTTCACAGGGCACAGCCTCAATTTGTTCATCCACAAAATGGAGATAATAACTATATTTCAGGGCCATGAAGAGATAAAATAAATTATGTGAAGTACCTGTCACATAAAAGCTGTTCCATAGGCGATAGCCTGTTATTAATAATGACTAACGTTTATTGAACATTTACTATGTGCCAGGTTCTAGTGTATGCACTTCTTATATATTAATTCACTTAATCCTCACGACAGTTCTTTGACTTAGGTATTATCATCATTCCCATTCTGTTGATGAATATACAAAGGCCCAGAAAGGTTAACAATATTCCTAGATCACACAGCTAGTACATGATTTTAACCCAGGAATCTCACTTCAGTTTCAATTATGGAAATAACCTCCTCTAAAATCATTTTGGAGAACCCAACTCTTTCAAGAATACAGAATTAACATCCAGTCAATTATCGTTTGATGTATCATATTTGTTAACCTAGGAAACAGTATCTCAATGACCCTAGGAAAAGTTGCCCCAACTTACTCCTGTAGCCTATTTAATTTAACCCTCACATGTAATTGAGGAATATTCTTAATTTATTACAGAAACTGCTTGTGTTTCACCGACAAGCAATACCATTGGTTCATTTGTCTACCTTTAATTCACTCTGGATGATTTAGAAGTTACCTTATACAATTTCACACATTTTCTTTACATGTTCCCACAAATGTAAACCTACAAGATTCTTATTTTATCTTAGCATCTCACAAAAGTCGTCATATGTATCTATGATTCATTTCCTTCAGCCAAATGTTCTTAAATATTCCAAGACAGCATCTGCCTAGAAGCTTTTTTTCAGATAACATAATTGTGTACACATTCTTTTTCAACTTTAAATTTAAAATGCTTTCCCTTAGGTTTTTCTTATTCGTTCCCCTGGTTAAAAGATCTTTGGAGCCATCTGGAATTTATGTGGTGATTTTTTTAAATTTATGTCTTTTGAATTCTTTTCTTCCTTTTTTATTGTGCCAAGAATTAATATGCATTTTCAAGCAATGGAAATAAGGATTACTTCAGGCTTTTAATTTGTCCTTTTGCAGAATTTTCTTTTATTCCTTTGCAGAATTTATTAAACAATAGTTACCACTTTTATGAAGTAGGATTTCCATGGAAATCTACAAAGCTTCTTTAAAGTACAATGTTTATAAACATGCTAAATGAGATTTCACATGTATAAAAGGTAACTCATTTTTAGTTTGATCTGCATTCAAAAGGATGTCACATAAAAAACATACATGAAAGTTATAAATAAAATCATAATAAAATGATATGTTATCTGTTGAAATTTACAAGAAATTCGAAGTCAGTTTTTTTCACTTGCACTTTTTCTAGAAACATATTAATTTTCTTCATCTAAAGATCATATCCAAAAGTTGAAAGCCAGAATGTCAGTGAAAAGAAAGAGGAAAATTGTCATAGTTGAAAATGCCTTAAGTTAAAATTGCGTAACATATGCTGTTAAAAAAAACCAAAAAGATTGTCTAGTAGTCATTTCTCATAACAATCTGTGATGTACTTGACATAACTAAAAAAACTCCTGGCATCTCAGCAGGGTCACTCCAGCTGTCAGTCTGAATACACAGAAAATGAAGCAAATGTGATATACCCATGTGCCTTCTTTCTCTGAAGAGAATGGCTTTCGTTCAAATTCACATTATACTCATTTGCAGATAAACTATATTTTTGCAATATGTGATTTAGTGACATCACATTTTTATGCAAAGGACCATTGAATCCTCTAATGACGTTCTGATTTTCTTAACAATGAACACCAGTGAACTTTCCCCTGGGCAAATCTGATGGAAAGTAAATGGTTTCTGCAAAATGAACAATTTGTGAAATCTTGGCAAATTGAATTCCAAATATACTTAGGGATGATCTTGCCTTTCTCTTTCACGACATGCAATGTGTTTAAGGCCTACATGGGAAATACACTAATTAGTTGCATAACCTTTAAGCAGAGATGAATGAGAGCAGAAGATCACCACCAAAGAAGAAAAGTCAAAATCTGAAAAAGAAATAAGGTGCAGGTCTTCACTGAGAAAGTGAGACCAATGTAGACGCCGTGGGAGGCAGACACTTGTCCTGAATTCATTCTTTTTAACCTATTTGGTGAAGGTTAAAATTAATTTCTTCCCAGTGTTTAAAGTCAGTTATTTAGCCACAATGACAACGTATACACCTAATCTCTACACCTACAAATGCTGCTCCACGCAGTCTCGTCTATAACCCAAAATGAATTAAATAGGTTGCACATGAACAAGATCTTGTTTCTATAACCCACAATCAGATTATCTTATTTTCTGTGACGTTCTGAAGCTGTCAAGTAGATGAAACACACCAATGGCACAGGAGATAGACCAGATAGACCGTGCTTCCTTCATCTCCTATAACGAGTACCTAAAATTCTCAGAGCATTCCATCTGCAGAGGATCAGAATTCCCCGGAATGTGACTCACCTGGCCACAGTCCTAATTAGGTTTTATATCTTGCCTGGGTCCATTCAGGCTGCTGTAACAAAATACCATAAGCTGGGGACTCACAAACAGATGACATTCATGTCCTACAGTTCTAGAAGCTGAGAGGGTCAAGATCACAATGCCAGTAAATTCAGAGTCTGGAAGAGTCCTGCTTACTGGTCTTTTTGCTGTGTCCTCACATTCAAAAGGGGCAAAGACCTTTTATAAGGGCATTAATCCCATTCATGAGGGCTCAGCCCTCACACTCATCACCTTCTACCTCTATTATCTTGGAGGTTAGGATTTCAACTTTTGAATCTCGTGGGGCGTTGGGGAAGGGAGACACAGACACACAGACCATGGCATATCTATTCAGAAATTTAAATATTCTATGTCAGCTAGTGTGTTACCAAATAATAATGGCTTTTTTGCATCTTTACCTTTGCATCTCCATTCAAAAGGATTTTACATAAAAAATCGTACATAACAGTCATAAATAAAAATAAAATCATAATAAAATGATATAAGTTAGCTGTTGAAATTTATAAGAAATTTAGGGGTCAGTTTTTTCACTTGCATTTTTTCTACAAGCATATTAATTTTCTTCATCTAAAGATGATATTCAAAAGTTGAAAGCCAGAATGTCAGTGAAAATAAAGAGGAAAATTGTCATTTGTCTTTAATGTCTTTAAAAAAATAATAAAATAGAGAAGTCAAGGAAACTCTTTAAAAATTGTTATTCTACTGACATTAATCTAGCAAGAAAAGAAATGGGTCTCTTTCATTTGTAGGACAAGTTTACTACTATAACACTCATATACTTTTTTCTTTACTCTTAGCATCCCTTTATTATAGAGGTAATGATATTATCGTATATAAGCCTAGTTATAATTTTTCTTCAGTCAAACTAGCCAAATACCACTGTTACTCATGTATTGTTTTTCAAATCTAGTCAATTCTCCCAAATTGTGATAGTTTCTCCTACCTTCTTATTCCTCCTGATGATCTTTATATGCTGTCCTTGGCATTTCTACTCTTGCAGAAAGTTTGATTCATTTGCAAAATCCTACTTCCATGTTTTTTCTTTGCTTTTAAAAAGAAACCTAAATTACGTCTTAATTCTAAAATATTTTTTTGAGTATAAGCTATGTGCTATACAGGGGGTGCCAAAACAATGCATACACATCTTAAGAAAGGAAAAACTATAATACATTTGCAACATTCAAATCACATTTGACTTCTGCAATTACAAGAGGTGACCAGCGTGACTTGTATTCACCTTTTGTTACTAGTATATCTTGAGTATTATAATTTTAATACAGTTTCTGATAGATTTTACATGACTACGGCATATAACATGCTTTTTCCTTGTGGTCCCGACCAACTAACTCCAAAATTGTTCTTACTACCACACAAAAACTAAGAATTGCCATGTTTTCTGTCCTGTGCCTTCCTCACAGTAAAAATCAATCTCGCTTGACTTGTAATTCTATACTCATCTTTAGCCATATGGCAAACACTGTGTTAGACAAAACTGATTAAAACAAAAGACTTGTTCCATTAAAAAAAGGCAGAGAGGTGAACAGACATTTACAATACAATATTGCAAGTGCTGTGCTGAGAGTTTGGAAAGGTGTTATAGAAATGCAAAGCCAGAAGGGCTTGGTGGGAGACCCAGTGAAGAGAGGACAGTGGAGAAAGAGGTGGGGGACCAGTAGCAAAGCAAGGGGGCAGTTTATACCCAACAGAGGAAGCAGCACGTTCGATGGCATCCAGGAGAAAGAAGCCATAGGCTAAAGCAATTTAAGGAGGTTTATTCTGAACCAAACTTGAGGACCATGAGCCAAAGCCACACCCAAGAAACCTGGAGCACATGGACTAGAGTTGCTGGGTTTACAGTTTGTTTTTATGCATTTTTTGGAGACAGGGATTACAGGTGAGGTCATAAATTCATACACGGGAAAACATACAGTAGTTTGGCCCAAAAATGTGGGACATCTGAACGGGGGGAGCTTCTAGGTTAGGTTGTAAGTGGGTTTAAAGATTCTGTAGCTGAGAATGGGCTGAAAGTTAGGCTCTGTCTAAAAGACCAAGCGTCAGTGAAAAGGAATGCTCAAGATAAGCGTCTGTTAATTAGAGACGAAGTACCAGACAGATCGAGTGGTTTGTTAGTACATTGGAAACCGCAGGCAGGTCTTGCAGAGCCTTAGGCCTGTTAGTGAGTCACCGAGGACGTCTCTAACAAGGAGAGGAGGCCTGATGAGGATCCTCTTTGCCAAAAGGGTGTCCAGGCGGTCAGTTGCTGAGAGGGGAGCCTTAAGATTTTATTTTAGTTCACAAAGGCTTGAAGGCTCAACTGCCTATGGTGCAGTGAAGAAGATGCAAGTGTAGTTCTCTTGTTCTTTTTCTCTTACAACTTCCTATGAATTTGCTTTCTGTTGTGTAAGTGTGCACCTCCTATGATATTTCTTTGTGCAATACTTTTATCATTTTCCTCTTTATGTCTATAGCCTTTATCCTCCACTCTGGCACCATCTCCGTAGATTGCCTTTTATATTTTCAAAAATCCTTTCAAGTGGGACCACCTTTTCTAAAAGTCCGTCAGAAGAGCCGGTTGTCTACGGTCTTCATTCTGCTTCAACTTGGAGACTAGGAGCGCCGGGCCCAGACACAACGCTGGCCCTTTCTCTCGCTACACAGTCACACCCACACACCTAACCCACATTTTCTCTTTCCAACAATCCTTCTTCCCACGATAGGTGATGTTCCTTCATTCACTGATAAGTATTAAAAAAAAACCGGTCCCTTCAGGTGTGTTAGCCTCCTTTACTAAAATGTACTTAATTGTAACATTTCATGGCACTTCTAAGCTCTGGTGCTCAGAGCTTCGCACGTTACATAGTCCCACTGCCAGCAGTGGTGTCCCTGCACTTCCGTGACTTACTGCAGGCCACTGGGCCTTTTTACACCATCCATTTCCCACTCTCCTTTATTCCTTTTCTTCTGGAACTTGGGTTTCATCCATAGAAAGCCTGTTATTTTTGTCTACTTTTTCAGCCTTTCGTTGTATTTCTTTTGCATTTCCTTGTGTATCCTGGAAGTTCTCTGAATGCTCTTCTCCCCTCCCAGTCCCTCCTTTCCTCCTCTGGGGACCCCAAACACTGGCCTGTCTTAGGGGTGCTCATTTTCCTTTCCTCTTTAAGGAGCATCTTCTCCAGGCATCTTTGTCTTAACTCTTACTCTTTCCGACTAGCTTGTCTAAATTCCTGCAATACCCTTAAATCCATTCTGAAAGAAGTAGAATGTGCAACACGGATAATGCATTCAATGAACATTAATTTTCCCCGTGCACACCCCCCTCAAGCTACCAAATGGCAATTCTGTTTTTACGGGTCACCGATCCAAAAACATACACCTTGTGCTAACCCCACCCCCACGCGACCTTGCCCTTACCTAAGGCTTTTCTCCAGGCATTCTCTGCTCAGGTGCTTAATCAACACACAAGCAAAGGACATCTCTGGCTATTCTAAGGACAGCCAGAACTTGTCTCTGCTCTTGATTTAAAGCAACTGGAATGTAGAGCATCCATGTTCCCCTCAACAGCTATACATTTTCCTGTATCTAATGCCAAACCTTTCTGCTGCTGTTAATGGAATTTCACTGTATCGTGCTGTGGGTTTTTCCAATGCAATTACCCTATGACCCATATCCCATGTTTCAATGCTGAAGAGAACTAGCAGGACTTGGCTTCCGTTTGCTCAAGGGAGTCACCACGGTGCCTCCTGCCCTTCCTCTGGATGCAGCCTACAAGATATATCCATTCATCCTGTCATCTGAGGCTCACATCAAACCCTTCATTTCTGTGGACTTGAATTACTGCAGCTATGTCTCCTGGGTTCTTCCCAGTTGAACTAGGGTCCTAGCACAGAGTCCCTGGCCAGGGGACTCCAGCAGCTCTCATCCCGTGTGAAGTCAACCCACACCAAAGAGTCTTTTTCAAAATCCTCCCACTGCTTTGCTCGTGATTGTCGTGTTGGTTTTTTCTGAACTTCCTTTATGCCTTGGTTCTCTTTCTAATAGAAGATAACTAGCCAAGTTCGCACTTTTCTTGAACTTTCTTACGCAAGCTTTCTGTCCTCCATTTCTTTTTTTAAATTTCTTTTCCACTGCTTTACCTCCCCAAAGACAGTTCTTCAGATCCCACCCCAGCCCGCCCCTGTCTTCTCTTCGTTTATTTCAGGCTCCCGTTTGCTGTTGACAGACGTCACGGCCAGCTGACGCTGAAGGTGGGGAGGCCGGGTTTGGCCTTCCACCTCTCCGACGCTGTTTTCAGTGGCTTTTCTCTCCTCACCAGCTTCTACATGCCTTGCTCTTTCTACAGCCTTCTCGTTGGTTCTCCTCTTCAAGTTTCGGGTTCCCCTTGGCTCAGACACAGAACAGACATTGTGGTCCAGCCCTGCCATAGATAAGGCAGACATGTGTCTCCACTTCAGTGGTGGGAGCTGCACCTGCTCAGAGCGCCCCATGAGCTGGCCAAGGGCAGGACTCAGGTCTGCTGAGCGCTCACCACTCCTCCCTAACAAGGAAAAGGAAAACCTTTGGATAATGGATCCCAAAGTAGGTGGCCACTGCTACTCCTTCTGAGCATTCCTCTTGGTCTGAGCTTTCTCTGTCAAAACCCCACTGTCCCATCACACCCTCACAAGCTAGTTAGAATGCACGGTGCATGCAGGGGCAGGGTGGCAGAACCTGAAGACTGTGGCGCTGCTGAGTCCGATTAGTAAAAATGGAATGCTGCTTTCTCAGTAAGCCTGAATATAAATAATTCAGACACATCCCCCTGCTGCTAGAGATGGCACTTCTCAGGGTCGGAAGTCTGAGTAATGCCTTCTGGGAATTATCTGCCATTGTCTTTCATGAATGCCCCAGCATCAGTGGCCCACGTTCAGGGATATTTCTATAAAATCCTCCTTTGTACCACAACTGTGTAGATTAAACGTAAGTATTATTTAGGGATACATCTTGCCCATATTTCAAATTTACTTGATATCCACATTTACATTTTAACAGAAGATTATACTGGTTCCCATAATCCAAATCACTATGAGGCAGCTTTACCCAGAGCCTCAAAGTCAGGGAAGGACAAGAAAATAGAACATTCTACATTGGATGCGACCCAGAACATCAGGGATATGTGGTTGACAGAGGGAGAATGTTAAAGGGACACAGCGAGTGGATAAACGTTTGTCTCTGGACACTACAAACTGCTCCCCATTATTTTCCTCCTCTTCACACGTCCTTAGGCATTTGCCCCTTTACCTGGATTCTCACTTAGCCCCCTGATCTCTGGGCCCCACCTACCGTTTTCTCCATTTTCCCATATCCACCCACTTAGATAAATTTTCCACAACCCCAAAATCTGTCACCTAAAGTTGAATATCATGATGGAAGCCGTGTTATCCACAAGGAGGCTAAATAGTGTGTCATATTATTTTAAAAGACTCATGGTGATCTAAAGTTTTAGCTAAAGGGAATAAACAATGGGATTTCAGGCATCCCCAGCACACTATAACATGAGGAATCTTTGACAAGGACATTTTGGGGGCTCACTTTCTGCTACTCTCTATTTACATATTCATTTATTCACAACAAGTCCCTCCACCTTTTCTTTCATGGTCATTCCTAACACAGGTCTAGAATAGCATTTGCAATTTTACATTAGATTTCATTTATCTACTGCTTGCTTATCCCCAGCACTGAATAAGCTTCCTAAGGACAAGGACAAGTGTTAATCCTTCGTTCCCAGTACTTTGCACCATGACTGAGTAAACACAAAATAAAAAATTTGACATATATATAAGACTAAGCTTTACTCATTTCCTACAACCCACAGAATGTTAAGTGGATCACCAATCATACTTCTTAAAACACTGTTTAGAATTCATTCACTTACTGGCATTAATTATATCAGGCTAGGCTACAGTAACAAATGGACCCATCATGTAATGATTCAGCAAAATAGAAGTTTATTTCTGGCTTGCCCAATAAGATGAGGAGGTTCTAGGGTGCCAAGTAGAGCTCTGCTTTATGGAATCTAATGGGATCCTGGTTCATTGAATCTTTGCCATCTTCAGCAATGTAGCCACTAAGAGGTTATTGTCACAGATATAAAAAAGAGAAAAGATGATGGGTATGAGTTGTGGGGTTGGCTTCTGGGTTTAGACGTAGTCCACATCACTTTGTACATGTTTTGTTAGCTATAACCCAATCACAAGGCCACATGTAGCTAAAAGAATAGCTCAGAAATGTAGCTTAGCTCTGTTCCTGGGAAGAAGAAAATGTGTTCTAAAAAATAGCTAGCAGTCTCAACCAGAGCCAAGCATTTAATATTCATTTATTAAGCCAAAGAATGGATAAATATGTACTAATAGTCTGTATGTCAGGTAAAATGCATGTAGATTAAAGGATACTGTGTAAAGATGATCAAATTCATGGAGGTGAGATGGAATCTAATAATCACACAAATCAATACATGGTTACAAACAAATAGGTATTTCAAAAGAAGAGTATAAAAAGCCACTAAAGAATATGTAAGAAGAGCCTGATCTAGTCTGATGAGCCAGATAAGGCTTCTCAAAATAAATGAGTTTCAAGATGAGGTGTGAAGGATGAAGAAAAGTTAACTAAGTGAAAGGGAGGGTGGTGAGGGGACAAAATGTCTCAAACAAAAGGATCAGTTCATGTGAAGTCTCTGAGAGTCTCGGGAAAGAGTGAAACCAGATAAGCTGATGAGTAGACGGGAAATAGGACTTACTAAATATGATAACTGATGGTAAGGACTTGGGTCTTATCCCAAGAGGGATAGGAGGCCTACTTAAAAGGATTTTAAGATTTGTTTTTTAAAAGGTGGCTCCATTAGCTTTATTCCAGAAATAAAGGAGCCCAATTAAGACTATTGGATTCATCTAGATGAGAAATTTTTAGATTTGGGTGGTGCAGGTGGTAAGGATGGAAACAAGTAAACTCACTTGAGGTATTTTTTTATAGATAAAGTCAAAACTCATAAGAAGTCAACGGTTGGTGGCTGCAGCAAGTAGAAGGACACTAGCAGTATTCATTGAGATAGAGAGAACCAAGTTTGGAAGAAAGACCATAAATTTCATTTTTGGCATTTTAGTCTAAGATGTTCGTGAAATGTTCGGTGACAAGTAGTCTATTGAGTCTAGGAGTATAGGCCTAGTCCATGAGTCTAGAACTTAGATAAAATATCTACAAATATAAATCTGAGAATCACTTCTGTATTGTAACTAAAGCTATAAACTGGGACAAGATTAGCTTATGAAGAAAAGAAATAGGCTGGAAGTTACTCTTGAGAAAGGAAAATAGCCTCATGGATAAGGCATTAGTCTCCAGAGAAAGGAAAACAAGACTGAGTGGCCAGAGAGGCAGAAAAACTATTATGAGGAAAGCATTGTATTATAGAATCCAGTGAAGAGAAAGAAGTCAACAAATTCTGTAGAGAGTTCATAGACGTGAGACCTGAAAAAAAAAATTGGCTTAGTAAATATGGATGTCATCTGAAAGCTTGGTAGCAGTCATTTCAATAAAATAATGGAGGGAGAAATCAAAACATGAAAAACTAGAGACAGTGATTATAGCCAACCTCTTCACTGTCCGTGAAAAGGAACAAAATCCGTGACACTATATAGGAAAGAAGGTGGTTGAAATAGGATTTTCATTATAGCACTAGCAAACATTCATGGGGTATAATTTATAGACTGGGAACTCTTCTAAATCTTTTATTCATAATAACTCATAATTCCACCAACTCCATGACTATTCCTCCATGTTACAGATGGGAAAAGTGAGATACAAATGGGTAAATAACTCCCCCAGTAGGGGTAGGTAATATGTAGCAGGCCTGGAAATTAAACCGGAGTTTTATGAATTCAAAGTCTATGTTGTTGCATAATGGCTGAGAAGTCTGTTAAGCATATTTGAATGTTAAAGAAAAGATTCCAAACTTTATCTTTTGTCAGCAAAATATTTGGTACATATCCCTAATATATACATTTATCTATGAATTATATACACATTGCACTATACCAATTATTTATGTTTTATAAAACATAAATGAAATATAATAAAAAATAAAATTAAAATATGGGATAAAAAGAAATATAAATAGAAATCCTCATTTTCTTTTCGTACTGCACATATACGAAAAGAAATCCACAATGGAGATAGCTACAGGAAAGAGAACAAAAGAACCGTGTGCGTTTGCTGGTTTCTATCATATATGACAAATTACAACAAACTTAGCACCTTACAACACCCATTTATTATATCACAGTCTAGTAAAGCAGAGAACAACTGAATAGATTTTTCACGACACAGTGAAAAATCACAGAAACATATGATTCTGCACCTGGAGGAATGCTCAGAGCTGTGTCATCCAGACCTGTTTCATAAAGTCAAGGCCCACATGCTAAAGTAGTTGACCACAGTTCACCTTCTTCAAATCCTTAGAGAGACTTTCCCTGACCGTCCTATTTCAAATTCTTCTCCCTTTCTCTGTCTCCTTTGTATGTTCCCGTGGCACATACCATCCCCAAACATGCTTTCTATTTTAGTCTGTTTACTTTGTTTGTTGATTTAGCGTGTTTTATTGACCACTGTGCCCCAGTGCCTAAAACAGCGCCTGGCACACAGGAGGAGCCCTACAGATACCTGTTGAGTAAACAGATGGTGAACTGATGCCCGCGGCAGCCAAGCTCTCCGCTGCACTTGACTGTTAACAGGCTGCAGTAGGCATTTGGATTTCCTAGTGTTACCATCCTTATCTTGCTCCCTTCGGAATATCCATTTTTCTTTTGTGAATTATTATTTCTCATAGGACCACAAGCATATCTCTTCATCAGAATATAAATTAAAGATATCACGAAGAAATGTTGAAGATTAAATCACAGGGTGGAAATCCCTTTCTAAATAAATTACATGAATTGTACACTGAGAGAAGAATAACTTGGCTTAAGTTCTTAAAGGGGCAAAGGACTTTGTATATGTGTCCTGTACCTGAAGTTCATACTGACTCCACTGAACTGTTACATCTCAGCCAGGATGACGGGTCTTCCAGGATACTTACATGTTACCTGCGCCCCACCCACCCCTTATGTGTCAACTCTGGTTAAAAGGGGAAATATCAAAGGATTGTCTTAAAGCTGCATTTGTATGGCAAGCACATTGGTTTTACAAAGAACATGCACGTGGAGGCTTGGCACCTGTAGCTCAGTGGTTAGGGCACCAGACACATATACTGGAGCCGGCAGGTCCAAAACCAGCCAGGGCCTGCCAAACAACAATGATAACTATAACCAAAAAAAATAGCTAGGTGTCGTAGAGGGTGCCTGTATTCCTTGGGAGGCTGAGAAAAACGAATCATTAAGCCCAAGAGTTTGAGGTTGCTCTAGACTGTGATGCTATGGCACTTTACTGAGGGTGACATAGTGAGATTCTGTCTCAAAAAAAAAGAACGTGCAATTGGGTGGCTTGGAGAAACTGATAATGATTAGGGGAGAAACAAATATTGAATTAAACCTCTCCTTAACTCTGCACTAGGCCTTGACAAGTTTCAGGCTTGTCTTTCCATGACGTTTGAGCCACCTCTGTGGTGCGGTCAGCAGCATAATACTGTTACTCATTTGGGTTTCCACAGAGCCTGGAAGAGTCCTTGGTGGAACTCAATAATGTAGTAAGAAATAAATGAATAACTGGATGAATACAAAGTTAATAGATTAAATGTGTACAGTATACTCACAAAATAAGCGCTCAAAGACACAACACACTGTCTCTTTCACCTGAACAATTGACTGCACGGTTGTACACTAGGCCAGATTCAGTCTTTCGAGCCTAGGTACATTCCACAGCACCATTGCACGCTGTGACCATCTGGTCCATTAGATGTAAATACCGACTTGGCAGATACTTCAGGGGTAGGAAAGCAGTTCTGGAATAAGGTTGAAAATGCTACAGTTCACAGGATATATTTAGAGCCACTCACTCTCTTATTAAAATTAAAAACATAACATTATCCTTCTTCTAAGTAAAAAACATCTGAGTTATTTTTACAAATGGAAAATATGCAAATGGCCTGGATTTTCATTTTGAGAGATTATTGGACCTCCATTTGTTTGTCACTTCTAAATAGACGCTCAACCTCTGAAAAACCATCTACTCATGGGAGAATCTTTTGCCAGTTTAACACATAGAAAAGTCCTCTGATGATTAACATAAAATAGAATATGTCCTTTTAAAATGTCACAGCATTAAGTCAATCCTGGTACTTTCTTAAAAATCTATTCAAATGTACAGTATTTCCAGTAAATGTATGAACATATATCTCCATTTGCAAAGGTCACGAAAGTGAACCCTTATTTTTACACATAAAATGATGGATGGGGCTACAGAAGCCATCAAATAAATATTCATTTTAAATCAAGCTTTTTATTTATCCCTTGGAGATAACCTTTGTTCTAATATCTATAATGCTTTTCAAAAGGAAAGGTATTTCCGTAGTTGTCCATTAAGTCATTCATTTGTGTCTATTCAGGAGCTGCTTTTAAAAAAATAATAATGAAACTATCAAACTGCTCAGAACAAAGGTGCCTTCTGATTGTCAGCTCCATATTCCACAAGACCAGGTTAATTTCTCTCAATCTCACAGTTGGAACTTTCTAACACTAACTGGCAGTTTCCATCTAGTGATCAAGGCAATTGACTAAAATAAATTATACAAAGCTGAAATTCCTAATAGTAATAAGGCCCCTTCGTGAGATAATTGCACCAGCAAAAGCTGTCGGCTGCAATCCTACTGGGTCTTGAAATTATCTTGTAAAAACTACACCTCCAGAAACGTCTTTGTTTCTAGTTTCATGACAAGGCTAATATGGCTCTATGAGGCCTAGGAGTACGAGGCACATGTAGTACTAGGCACAAAGGAGGAGCTCCAGATAAATGTATGCGTTGTCTTGCTAATTAAACTGGAGCCACTGTTGACAGCGTACTAGCAGTCAGTGCTGTTTACAAAGCAAAAGACCAGCGAGGTTCTCATTTCAATACAGTCAACCAACAATTATTTAGGAGCTGCTATTGTGCCTGGAGCTAGGCATAGGAAAGCAGCATAATGTACAATCCCTGCTCCTCTGGAGTTTAAGGCGAGTCAAGCTCATGTATACAAAATAAATGGGGAAAAAATAATCTCTAGGCAACATTCTACTTGCTATAAAGCAATTACTAGAAGAAATTCATGTTCACTAGAATAGTAAAGAGGTATATCTTATGAACCTTGGCTTAGACTAGGGCGGAATGGTCAGGAGTAATTGATTAGGCAGAGGGAATAAAGGCCTTGTAGATGAGTTTCCCAACTGAGCAAAAATCTGGTGATGGGAAAGAATAGAGAATAATGAAGTATTGTATTTTTCGAGGTCTTTAAAATATGACAATGGAGCTTTAATAGGAATTGCATTAAAATTGTCTATTGAGTTGGGTAGTATGGACATTTTAACAATGTTGATTCTTCTCCGCCATGAGCAAGGTATGTTTTTCCATTTGTTGACATGTTCAGCTATATCTTTTCTTAGAGTTTCATAGTTCTCTTTATAAAGATCTTTCACATCCTTTATTAGATAAACTCCAAATATTTCATCTTCTTTGGTACTACTGTGAAAGGGGTAGAGTCCTGGACTATTTTTTCGACTTGACTATTATTGGTATATATAAAGACTACAGATTTATGAGTGTTGATTTTGTACCCTGAGACACTGCTATATTCCTTTATCACTGCTAAAAGTTGAGTAGTAGAATCCAAGGTATTTTCCAGATTAAGTTGTGGCATTTCTTTGTTTAAAGCCGCGGTTCTCACCCTGTGGGTCACGAACCCTTTGGGGGTCGAACGACCCTTTCACAGGGGTCACCTAACTACATCCTGCATATCAGATATTTACATTACTATTCATAACAGTAGCAAAATTACAGTTATGAAGTAGCAACGAAAATAATTTTATAATGGGGGGGGGGGTCACCACAACATGAGAAACGGTAGTAAAGGGTTGCGGCATTAGGAAGGTTGAGAACCACTGGTTCAAAGCCAGTAATTGTGATGCCCCAAAATTAATCATGGGATTAGATTATGACCCATAAAGAGAGGTGTTATTTAAGAGAGCAGTCATGTCTGCAATGCCTAATTAGAACAGTTAGAGTAGGCGCCTGATCTTACAACACAGTCGGTTCCCCACGGAGGCTATTGTGGAAAATGGACGGAATAGAACTCTCCTCCTAATGAGCATCTCTGAACGGCAATTTTGTTCCTTTACATTTCTCTTGTCTCATAAAGTTCAGATGAATTTGTCCACACTTCATATTAATTTTTGTGATATTGACTCCCATGCTTTATTTTCAGAGACTATGAAGAGTAATTTATTCCACTAGCCTCTTCAACGTGCAAATTAATTCCCAGGGCTGAGTAGGCATGTCAGGTGAATTTAGCACATTAGAAGTAGCTCTCTAGTCTTCTGTGCAAATGGAAGGCAACTATGATCTAGATAATGCCAAACAGCTACTTGCTTTCTAAAGTTTTCCTTTATTTACATTTTGAAAATGTGTGTAAAGTGATAATTCAGGCAAGGATCCTGTCTTCAAGGAGTTTACAGTCATGTGGGTGAATTAAGACAGATGCACAATAAGACAAAAGCAAAGTTCTTAGTAACAGGGATACATGGCAGGGTGCTATAGAGACTCAAGAAATAAAGGATTGGGGCCATAAACACACGTGTGAGGTTTCCATCAGAGACATTGCTTTAGCAGAAAGTCTCTCTCTCTCTCCCCCACCCGCTGAATCTATTGCTTTTATACATAAATACTTTTTCTTCTTTGAAAAATGGATATAGACTATCCAAAAAATAAAGGACTTATAGATTTCCTTACATTGTTAAATGACATCTAAGCAGTTATTTCCACACTGGAGACCTGGCTGATGTAGCACGTGTCAAGTTCTAGGACAAATGCAGTCGTAATAAGAGTACAACATGAGAAGTTCTTAGGACATGGTCTTCTGTACTTCAAACCTGTGTTAAAAGTTTACCTGCAGAACTCTAACCCAATGGCCGCCTTCTGTAGAATTCACATTCTACAGAATGTGTGGGAGAATTGCGTGGGAGAATACATTAAGAAATATACCCTGATTGGTCACATAGCTAATTCCCTACACCAGAAAGCCACCTTCAGCCTCCGGGGTCTCCCCTTTCTTTCATGTCTGTAAATATGAATGCAGATTCTGCTAGAGTTGAACAATTGCCTGGTTCTTAGTTAGTCATCCTCAAGAGACTCAATAGGAATCCTTTCTGAAAAAAGAACAAGTCCTCTATCTCATCCTTTTAAACTCTGGATCACTGGTTCAAAAATACCAGAGTACAGAATTGGTGAATATTCTTAGGGCATAAAACATGGTTTCCAGTGAAATCACACGAGGAGCATGATGTGGTTTGCCTTATTTGACAATGTGTTTAATTTTCTAGCCTGCTGCTTAGATTTGCAAAAAATCTTAGGATAAGGGAAAAGGAAGTTAGGCCTTGTTTGAAATGAGTAAACTTAAAAGTACAAAAGCTTATGCTCTTAGGAATTCAGAATTCCTCACCAATAAACAGAATTTAATAGAACATTAATGCAATCTGTTGTCCCAAAATCCTGAACATACAGTATTAGACATAATCCCATTTGAAATGCAAAAAGACAAAAATTTAGATAGGTTGATTCTCCTACCAAAACATTATGCTCTTTTCAAAGCTATTTGATCAAGTTATAAAAATTCCGCCAAGAGTTTTGCTGTACATTGAGAGTACAGAATCACTAAAAAAGTCAGCATGGTCTCATTTCCTGTAAAATGTATATTTTAATAAATACACAGTGTATTTTTAATAAATATGAAGGCATAGATGGTCTTTCAAAAAAACCGATATCACTCTTGATGATACCTAAGTCAGTGCAAATAGCATTGAACTTGAGCATTTTCAAATCCTGATTACCATAGCCCTCCTCTTGAAGAATTTAAAATGTAGATGTAAGAACTGTGTTTGCCTTGATGTGAAAAATTACTAATACTTTCTTGTTGGTTTTCACAGCAAGAGAAACTGGGTGATATCTGCTTCTCCCTCCGCTATGTCCCTACTGCTGGCAAGCTGACCGTTGTCATTCTGGAGGCGAAGAACCTGAAGAAGATGGATGTGGGTGGTTTATCTGGTAAGCCTGCGGTGTTTATTGATTTTTTTTAATGCTGTTTCATCACGGATACCAAATGCCTAGCACACATGCTGTGACTCCCCACTCCTTAATTGATCACAGTTCTGTCTCCCACGGAGCCTAGAAGCAGTCTCAGAATTCATCCCAACGCAGTGCCCCAGGAAGCCGCTCTCAATTTATCGGAATTGGCGTAGATGATGAAATCTGTTTTCCTCCCTTGTAGCCAAAGTTTCAATTGTCGTTTCTATGACACTGGAAGCTGGGACTTGTTGCCTCTCTTTTGAGAGCCTATGACAGACTGTAGTTCTGTTCAAAATTAACATGATGGGAAAAATAGTGTTTTATTTCAGACTGAATTTATTAGGTATTTGGTAACCTAACATAGTTTTACCATACCATTTTACTAAAGACTCAGGATTTCAAACATACATGCATACTAAAAAATCTCGGTTTGATAGTGAATCCCCCCTGGTAAGGCACTTAATTCTATATTTTATGTTGGGGCTAGGGGAAGATTTGAGGATTGAAAGTTCTGTACAACTCAATCTTAGTCAAATAAGGTAAGTCAACTATACTCTGACTCAAAAGCAAAGTCAATTCAAGGACTTGTCATTTCCACGGTTGAACATAATTTTTCTTTTCCTCCGTATGATTAAATCAATTACATTTTTAATTTTCCAGTAAATCATTAAAGTGTGAGGAATTTTCTTGATATGCCACAAGGTCATCGTAAATCAACTACGGTTGTCATTGTTTGCGGCTGTGGAATGACACACTTTCCTCTCACAAAAAATATTGCAAACTTTAAAAGGTCATACTAACATAGCATGGTGGTTTTATCTTCTTAAGCATAACATCTAAAAAGTGTTAAAGCTGAGTTTCTGTTCACTGACCCCCTAATTTGTCAACCAACTTCTCCTGGTATGTACGTTTATTTCCTTTATAAGGAAGTCACCTGGGGAAGCCACACTTCTTCCATCGTCACTGAAACCCTATTTCTGATGCCTCATAGCACAACACAGCAACTTAAAGCAATGGTACTGTTTCCTCCAGATATATACAGCATATTTAATGTGACTGTATGTGAAAAGCATGCAAAGAAATTTTTAACTGCAATAGCATTTCATTCCCAAATTACTACTTTGTATTTGTAGGTAGCTTAGACCTTTTTCTGTCCTCTGGCTCAACGGCTGAGCACATTATATACCCTCTGTATCCTCTCTGACATGCTCGGCTCCAGACTTCCATGCCAAGCATCCTTCATCACCTCTGCCCAGTGCTCCCCTCATCTTCCTCCCGAGTAACCCTCTATCCCTCTGCAGAGTTACAGAACAGCTTTACACACAGTCACTAATGACCCAGAGTCCCTCCTTTGTTCTAACTTCTTATGAGGTCCTGGAAGTGAGTTCCCAAGCTCTGAGATGGATGTTCTGACCACCGTTGGTTAACCACAGTTCACTGTTTCTTTCCATTCTGACCCGTCCTCTGACATCCATCCTTTCCAGGTTAGTGGCGTTAGAGAGACTCTGGGCATTTTAGAGACTTGACTCTGGAGAGCTAAGTCTAGCAAGATATAATTATGTGGCTTATAGTCCTAGCACGCACAGCTAGGTTGTTGCTCTCCATCCCAGAGAAGGAAGGGCGTCTGGAATGACTCTACCACCCATTGCTCTGACTCAGCATTGTGGCATAAAAGGGGCAAAGCCAGGGGTCATACCTGAGTTAGTATTCATAATTGCTCACTATTTTTTCTAAAGAAAACCAGCAAAATTATACTAGCTTCAGGACCCACTCAACCCGTATCCACCCCTACATTTGAATTACCTTGAATGATTTCAATTCTTAAATCTTAAATAAAGGTAATAAGGGCTCTCTGCTGCCTCTGCAAATAAGCCATAGTCACTTCATGGCTGACATCATGTAGAGGCTTCCAGCCTAGGTCAGACCGTATCTCATGTTAACCAAACCCACCTCTTCTCCAAACAAGCTGAGCGAACTGCTGCCTCCATGCTTTGCTGAAGTTATTTCCTTCACCTGGAATTCCTTCCATCCCATAGTATCTGGCTAAACCCTGCCCATTCCTCTGGCCCAGCTTCAGTATTGTTTCCTCCATCCATTCAACAAATATGCATCATAGTTCTGGGCACTAGGTTTGTATTAGTGGAAAAACTGAAAAGACCCTCCCCTCCTGCGGCGTGCATTCTAATGTAAGGAGCCAGGCAAGAAGCCACCACAGGAAAGCCACACAGTCTAATAAGAGGTAACAAGGGCCACAGGGCAGCAAAACAGGCTGTAGGGTAAGGAATTTGGGGAGCAATTTTAAATGGTGGTCACCAGTAGGTGGCACTTCAGCAACAGCCCTAAGAGGTAAGAAAGCAAGCCACAGGGTATATTACGTAATGTAGATACTTCCAGCCACGTGGGATGTTTTAGGATCCATCCCAGTAGAACAAATCTTTGCCTTTTAAAAATGCCACTAGTAGTTTGTTTACGCCTCTAAACACCACACTTCTCTCTGCCCAGTCTATGTTCTGTATGCCTCCCACAATGCACAGCTACTGAATGAATAATGAATTATTTACAAAGGAGCTGCAGCCTGAAAAAACAAGTTTTGCATTTCAAATTTGTTTAACCTACTTACCATTGAAATAACTTTAAGCACTTGGATGGTTTGTCTCAAAGTAAGTTGACCTATGTACCAGGACACCAACATTAGATAATAAGATCACTCCAGGTAATTCAAATGCCAAGCTACATTTAATGGAAATGGCTGGGTAATTGGAACTAAAGTGAGTTTTTCTGCCAGGGTTTAAACCCCATCTGCTCCTATTGGCGATTTGACAATGGACAAGATATTTCGCTTTTCTAAGTCTCAGTTGCATTATCTGTGAAGAGGAAATAATGAAAGGATCTTATTGATGAGGCTATTAGGGGAAGTAAATGAGAGCCCAGGGCCGGCACAAGTACATGCTCACTAAATATGACTGTAATTATTTCTATTAGTAACTTTATCAAATCTTGGACTGAATATACAACCAATGGATGGTTGAACTGATTGCTTAATCCAATGTGGAGTTAAAAGTTCATCTGTTTGTTTGATGAGATTAGCTGATTAAATCTGGCAAATCAGCAAATTATATCAGTAAATCTGTGTTTTCCATAGACCCAATCGTGAATAAAGATGCGTATTAACAAAAAATCAAAGTAAATAAGAAATGGAAACTTTTTTAAAAATTATTTTTACTACAATCCGACAAGGTCACTTTTTCTTTCCTACAGTGTTGATTCAAAATTCACTGCACAAAGATTTGGTATCTGTTCATATATCCACAGGACAAGCGATGCAAATGCCAGCCCTTCACACGTTATGCAAGATTAATTGGACTGTTCACATCTCTATAGTAGATCTTTGCACTTGCATTCTTCATGTTCCAACTCTCAAGTGCTTGTGAGCAATGGTGGAGATTTCTTTATCTAACCACAGTCATGAATCTATTAATGACTGGGACGCATTCTGAGAAATGCATCAGTTGGCCGTTTCCGTGTGTGAACTTGATAGTGTGTGCTTACACAGCCCGGGGGTCTGGCGTACTGCTCACCTGGGCTATCTGCTGCCACTATTGCTCCTACACTGAAAACCTGCACAGCCTGTTACTGCGTGGAATCCTGTTGGCAACTGTGACACAGTGGGATTTGTGTTCTAAACATACCAAAGGGGTGGTGAAAAGAGAGTATTACAGTGTTATGGGACCGCCATTGGATACGCGGCCCATCCTTGACCCAAAGGTTGCTCTGCAGAGCGTGGCTGTGTTTCTGTTGAGATCTTGAATCTTAGCATCTGCAACACCCTTCTTTAGGAGCAAATTAGTGCGGAAGAACACATGTGGTCTTTTTGCCCTGTACTTCCAGAAACTCAAGCCCTCTGCCTATAAACGTATTTCAGTATCTTCATGGCCTGTGATGCATTTGTGTATGGAGTAAATCCTCCTTCAAATAATAATATTTTCTATTCGGGAAAATTGAGAAAGAGGTCTAAGAAAGTGGAGGCACCGGAAAAGTGGAGAATTCTCCAAGGTGTGAGGGGGTACGTTTCATAGTTCTGAGCTATCTTATTGTTTGAACTGAGGTTTTATATACTCAAATTTATACTTGTGTAGACTCCCTAGTCAGACAGTATTCAAATACCTTGCTCCTTATCTTTATTTAAATCATGGCAATTACTTCCCTCAAGTTCTTTGTGTGTGGGGGGGTGGTCATCTCAGAAATTTGGGACTTCTGAGAACATCTTTAATGAGGAGAGTCAGGAGGATGACTTGTTTGTGTTTCTGACACAAATTAAATGAAATTCTGGAAGTTTTCTGCTTAAGGACATGGCTGTTTAAAAAAAAGGAAGACCTGGGTGGTGCCTGTGGCACAAGGAGTAGGGCGCTGTCTCCATATACTGGAGGTGGCGGGTTCAAACCCAGCCTTAGCCAAAAACTGCAAAAAAAAAAAAAAAAAAAAAAAGGAAGACCAAACTTCTCAATCAGAAAAATGGAAGTGGGCTCGGTGCTTATGGCTCAACGGGCTAAGGCGCCAGACACATACACCTGAGCTGGCAGTTTCGAAGCCAGCCTGGGCCCGCCAAACAACAATGATGGCTGCAACCAAAAAATGGCCAGACGTTGTGGCAGGCACCTATAGTCCCAGCTACTTGGGAAGCAGAGGTAAGAGACAGGCTTGTGCCCAAGAATTGGAGGTTGCTGTGAGCTGTGATGCCACAGCACTCTATCCAGGGTGACAGCTTGAGGCTCTGTCTCAAAAAAAAGGAGTGGTGCCTGTGGCTCAAAGGATTAGAGCTCCGGCCCCATATGCCGGAGACCCTGGCCAAAAAATGCAAAGAAAAAATAAAGAAAAAGAAAAATGGAAGTGATTATAGCTTTTAAATTATGATTAGGTAGGAATTCTACCTTTCAACTTAAAATCTGAGAATTACTTTTAACTATTAAAAAGTTACTTTATCAGTTGTAGAGCACTTGCTGATTTCAGAAATCCTTTTTTAACCTGTTTTTCTCATGTGGTTCCCATGAAAGTCCTGTGAGGTAGATTCTGAAAGTAATATTCTAATTTTCCAGAGAGAAAACTGAAGCTTGAACCAAAATATCTTCCTCCATGTGGCATATATAGAAACGGAGGAATCCCATACTTGCAATTACTCAGACTGTCTCTGATGTTCAAGGTCTCCCGACTCCTAGCACAGAGCACTTCCCAACACACGCTTCACCTTCCTTCACCTTTCCCCGCACCCCCACCTTCCAGATGGGAGAACAGAGATTCCCTGCTCTAACCTACTAAAAGTGCATCCCCGCCTGGAGCTGAAGCGTCCAGATGAGGTCCCCAGGGTGGGTAAGGCTAGAAATGGAGGCTGGGGTGGGGGGTGCTGTTGGAAATTGAGGCTTGGAGGTGGCAGAAATGCTCATATATCTAACCCCATGGTACTCCCACCGAGATGGCTCCAGGGCTCTCTTTCTTTTTTTTTTTTTTTTAATAATTTTATTGAATCATAATTATGTACATTGGTGCAATCACAGGGCACGATTCATATACATTCAGAAATATTTTGATCATACTGTTACAGATAGCCTTCATGGCATTTCCTTGATCACTATAT
>CAUYON010143065.1:0-38771 GCA_963573935.1 Arctocebus calabarensis | reverse complement strand
AATCTGAGATATTTTATCAACCTGATTGACATACCATTCATGATATTTTCTCGTTTACTGAATCCTCATCTTAATGTGCGCCCTGTAGTTCCTGAGCACTCACCGATGGGTGGTTAGTGGCCCTTTCTTCCTTGTCCTCTCTCCCAGTGACCTGGGGCTTCTTAACATCTCCATGCCTCTCAACCACAGTTTTGATTCTCTTCGGCATCTATTTTGGCTCTGGGCACTCAAGTTTCCTAATACAGAAAACTTTGGGAGCAAACAGCCAAGTTCTGTAGGTGGAAACCGGCAGCTTCTCTTCTCCCCTGAGCTCCACATTCCCCCCCTGAGCCCCTTGTCTTAACCCTACAGCCGGTAACCCAACACCAGGAGTCCCCCACGTAGATTGTGTCCAGAGCAGTGTTTTTCAATCTTTTTTATCTCATGACACACTTGAACCTGTAGTTAAACTTTCATGGCACACTTTAATTATGTTGGTCAAAAAAAAAAAAAAAAAGAGAAAAGATTAAGAAAAAGAATATACTTATTGCACTTTGAATATCTTTCACAAATAATTAAATTAAATTAAAATTTTTTTCATGGCACACAGCATGCTGTGAAACATTGGTGGAAATCACTGGTCTAGAGTATTCTAAGATGACCTGTTTGATCTAAGCACAGCTGCTCTGCTGGACCCAGAGAATCTTCCATGTTTGTTTCTTGCTTCTTTTTAGATTAGAACATATAAAACCTCAAAACATAAATGGAATGTGGAAGAAACGGATACATTTCTACTGGTAATTCTGCTTGCAATTTAATTCTTGCATTCTGCTGATCTGCTGAAAAGGGGAAGCCCATTCTAAGAAGAGGGGTTGTCTGTGAACAGGGAGGAAGGTTCAACACATGGACCCTACCTTTGAGGAGAACATGGTCCATCAGGCACAAGGAATATATTCACGGATTATCCCATGACAAAGCAATCAGAGACACAATACAGAAACAAAATGGGGGGTGGTAGGTAGGCTGTGGATTCAGAAGAGTGAGTGGATATATGAAAGAACAAAATCTGAGAAAGTGATCACAAGTAATAGTGGAGAAGTAGATGCGAAGTAGGGAAAGTGACCTTCAACTTCAGCCTGAGGGAAAGAGGTAGCTGTGGAAGTGAGGCTGGAGATGTGTGTTTAGTTTAGGTAGGGGTGAGGGTGACGTGGAGCAGTTCCTGCCCAATGGCTTTGCTTTTATTAAAACAAAGCCATCTATGTGTTGCAGGGGAGGGACTAGAAGAATTCAAAGGGCGGATGATGGACGAGGTTTAGAACTTTCGCAGAGAAGGATGAGAGAGCCTACCAAAGAGGAACAAAGAGATGGTTAGGTAGCACAAAAATCCTACATAGGTTATGAAGGGAGGAGATTGAAATGATGGGGATCATCTGGGCTGTGCAGTTTTCCCATAGCATTGAGCTACAGAGGAAAAGGGATAGGAGAGGCCTATTTTAATTTGATCTAAGTTTGTGGTTCAAAGGTGTCAAAGACTGATAAAAAAGCAGTTTATAGGATTGACCTGGACTGGGCAAGTACTTTCTATTGCTCTTCTATAGAATACAATTCAAAATCCTTCAACCCTGGCCTGTGGCTCTCGTGATTTAACCCCTGCTCCTGCCCTGTCTTTATCTCTGGCACAGTTCCTATGCCCCAGACTCACTGGGATATTTTCAGTTCCTTTGTACTCCTTGAAAATGCAAATATGACTCACTCAGAGTTTTCAAATATGCCCATCTCTCTGTGGGAATACCCTTCTTCACACTCTCCTCAGTTAGCTTTCCCCCCTTGTTATTCCTTGTCTGCTTAAACATGGAAACTGTCTCAGAGGCAAAAGCTCCCCCTGCACCTACACCCTATTTTCTAATGTTTACCACACTTGTAACACTTGCCCACTGGCTCTCTTTCCCTGGACACAGCCAGATCAGCCCATATCTCATTTTTGTTTCCTCTGGATCTGTCACAGTGCTCTGCTCAATGAACATTTGTCCAGAGAATGACCAGATGAGCTGACAGTCCTGAAAGGCACCTGCAGGGATATACTAGGCAGGAAATCAGAGGGCCAGCCCAGGTAAAGGAGGTGTGCTCGAGATTTAGATTTCAGTTGGAGAAGCTTTTCACAATGACATCATTTGTGAGGTGCCCAGAGGTGAGCACTGCTCAGGTTAAGTGGTGGTCTTGGGAATCGTGAATGTCAAGGAACATGGGGGCTGGTGTGTCAGCTGATTTGTTCAGGGGACAATTGAAAGCACTCAAGATCGTGGTACAACTGAAGTTGGAAACGTGGCATAAACATTTAAAGCCTAACAGCTTTAGTTATTAATGGAGAGTGATGGAAACCTCAGTAGGTAATATGCCCAAAGAACAGTGGGTGGTAAAGCTGCGTGGCATGAGAGCCAAGGAAGGAAGAAGGGGGCTGATCATCACTGGGTGTCAGACCTCAGGATTTCCCACTCACTAAAACCGGGCCAGACCCCTGGGGGAAGATAAGCCTTCCATCAATGTGATGGCACTGAACGTTTTTGGAAAGCACAGTGCTTGTGATTTAGAAAGGTTTACCACAACGAGGTCTTTACACAAAGTGGCATTTTCTGATTAACAAACGGTTAGCCAAATAATTAAACTAGTCAAATCTAAGTGTTCTAATTTATTTTTTCTGTTTAGCAGTTGATACAATTCATCAATAGTATATATTTACATTTTACCTATTAGTATCTGTCTTGCAGTAGTACTAATTTATTTGCATTTTACTTACTAACATTTTACTTATTAGCATCTATCTCCTAGTAGCAGTAAGCACCATAAAAGGGAAATACTGATCCATTTTGTCCAGTGCTGTACCCTTAGTGCCTACACAGAGATTGGCACATCGTGAATAGTCAGAAAACACTTGTTAAACGAACAAATTCCATCTAATGATGGGTTTGTTTTCTTTAGTTAGCTGTCAGACTATTTCAGTTAGACTGGGTGAATAGAATGTATCTCAGCTTTTAAAATTATCTGAAAAGCTATGGGAGAAATATTCTGTGCCTATGAAAGATCTGGGATTTTTTTTTTTTCCGGTAAGCACGTAAGGCAAACCTTTCTGAGATGTGACTATTCTATCTCAAGCCCTGTAATGTCCCATGTGATGCTGGACACACCTCTGTAACACCTCTTGGTTGTAAATTATAAGCATAACGAGCAGTACTTTTGCCCTTCTCATCAACACCCAGATTTAATATGCCCATACGAACTTGAAAGCTAACTGTTCATGAATCACTGCTCGAAGGCGTTGATTTCTTCAATGGCACTTCCAGTAATTTCCTAAGAATTCAAGGCAAGTTTAAAAAAAAAAAAAAGAAACATAGGCACAGGTTATGTTGCTAAATACTAAATTTCTTACTTTCCTGTGAGTTTTTTTTTCTTAAGAGATGGGTTAAAACCTGTGAATTAGGAAAAAGGAAGATCTTCATTTATTTATAAGTAATACAGATTATTAAAACCAATTATTGTCATAAGCAGTGCCCTAACATCTAATTTATTTTTATTAAAAAAACATTGCCTGATAAATTACATTTTTGTGGTACCACCTTGAAACACGGGCAGTTCTGTCTATGCGATGCAGCTATGGACGATACCTTCAGAAGGGAAGAGGCAATGAAACTTCTAGCACCACCCCAAGGTATTCCTCTGTGGTACAGCAGCAGTGTCCAGGGAGAGGGGAATGCCACTTCAGGGGAACTTATGGTACCAAGGCTGACTAATTTAGGATCGTTACATAAAAAAAAACACCATCCCACCCCCAAAATACAGTATTGATCTTGAATGGTGTCCTAAGAGTTGCTAGGTCAAGCAAAGAAAAATATAGAACAGCCAGCTTTCATGAGATTTTCAGATAAACAGTGAATAATTTTTGTGTAAGCACGCCTCAAATACTGCACAGGACACACTTATGTTAAAAAGAAAAATTGCTGTTGGCCAGCGCCTGTGGCTGAAGAAACAGGATGCCGGCCGCATAGACCAGAGGTGGCGGGTTCAGGCCTAGCCCCGGCCCAAAACTGCCAAAAAAAAAGGAAGAAAGAAAAATTGCTGTTTATCTGAAATTCAAAATTACATAGATATTACTCGTCTCCTCTGGACATGTTCGGTGTGTCTTAGTTTTCCTGTGACAGCTTTGTGCTCCGAGACTCCCCCAAGCCATGGACAATGAGCCAGGTGGGAGCCTTCAGTCCCCCTCTTCCCCTGTGGCGTAAGGCACAGAAGGGAATGCGAGAGTGGGTGGGCATAGGGGTTGAGTCATTTTTATTGCTAGGCCTTTGCTTTTGATTCAGTCAATTAAATGAAGGTAAAAATGAGGCTTTGACAGTGCAAACAGAAAAGGCTTTCACAGACGTAGTAGGCAATGAGGCAAAGCACCATTAAGGAGTCAGCAAGCTGATGCTGAGGGAGCCAGCTGCCCTCTCCGCTGCCCACTGACTTTTCATGCCTGTGTATTAAGGGAAGTGGGGCAAGATTTGAGAGACTCAACTTGTAAGCATATCTTCGACAGTTTACTTTTAATAATATTGTTTGTATTGTGGAAACGAATTGAAAAAGAAATCATCACTGGCAGTTTTAATGTTATTGAATGCCACCAGAGAGCTATACTAAGCACGCAGCTTCACTTTGAAAACTCACCAGCTCTGAGTTTCATCTGCAAACTGGGGAGCAGAAACCAGAATTAGTAGGAAATTGAAAAATTAATGAGTAATTAAAGCCCAATTATTTTGCACAATTCTTGTAAAAATACTGGCTCTGGCTATTTTTTTCTTTTGCAAATTCACAAAATAATTTGAGTATAAAATTCCAGATATGTATGACTGTTCATTATATTTCTACATCAAATGATTTTCTTCAGTATTATTGAGAATGGAAAACACAGGGCCAACTCTCAGCCTTGCCACTGACTAGTTCCGTATCTTTAGACAAAGCTTTTTAATATCTCTGGACTTCAGATTCCCATCTTTAAAATTCAAATAATACATCTGTTCTGATACCCTCATAGAGTTACTGTGAACTAAGTTGTATTAATAAAGCCAAAGGCTTTGAAAAACACCATGAAAAGCATTAAAGTTCACTCCTGCTAGTTAATGCTCACTAATGACAGGAGCAATTTTGATGAATTACTAAAGAGCCTGAATCAGCTCTTGTAGTAGATCCAAGTGTTAGAGCAGCAAAAAATATTGGCCAAAAGCGTACTTCAGGGAGAAGTGCTTTGGTTTTGACTGTGAAGCTTGATAGGATATACATAGCTCTATCTTAGGTGTTCTGTAAAATATAGGAAAAGGGTGAGATATGGTCCTGGTCCCACATCAAGGTTACAATTCATTTGGAGGAAAGAGGAAAAAAAAGAATTAATTGCTGCTAAACAAAAGTGCAGAAAAGTTTTGATTTAGTGCTCAGTGAAAGGTGAGGATAGTAGGTTTCTTTTAGAGGTCCCAGTAGAACATTGTTCACATAGGTAAATCATTTTATAAAGTTAATCCTCAGGATGGTTACAGAGGGATTAGAACACATGAAGAGAGGAAAAGGCATTCTAGCCAAGGGCATAATGTTAGAAAAGTCCTGTCTAGGATTGTGTATGTGGCCTATTGGTGACAGAAAGGCAACTAGTCTTACTGGATCAAGAAGTCATACTGGGAATGATGCATAAAAGAATAGCACATAAAATAAATAATAGCGACCAAAAGGTAAGTCTGAATAGGTAGACTGACTCAAGATTATGGTAGGTCTGGGATACTAGGCTAGAGAGTTGGGATTCTTGAAAGTGACATATCTCTTCACAATAAATACAAATTTTATATAATATATATATAGAGAGAGAATACAGGGAATGCATATACGTATAAATGTCTATTACATTAATAATATAGAGAATGAATATATTATCTGTGCTATCTCAAAATATTCTCTATTTTGAAGATAGAACAGGTATCTACCCAGAATATAACTTCTAAAAGATGGCTACTTTAAGGGCAGCACCATGGAAGGTTAACCCGCATCTTGAAATTGTCGCCACCCTCAGCACAAGCTGTTATAGCTAATGGCACTTTCATTTAGTTTTGCAGAGTTCATGACTCCTTTTTCTGATTTATGTGTTCCCTATTATTCATTTATCTGCCACTGTAATTTGAAATTATCTTGCAGAATATCTTAGTTTCTTTCTTTTCTAAGCTAGTTTAGTGTGGCTTACCGTACAATGACCACTGTGGTTTCTGCTGTCATCTCTTCTCCACCTGTATCCCAGACAGGGAACAGTCTCTAACTCAATCTTGTTAGGTTGGCTGCATCACAGACTTTTGTTAATTCACTTCTGCTCATTGATTGTTAACTAACAGCGTAAGTGATTTTGATGAATTACTAGACTCTGAATTGTTTCTTATAGCAGGTTTAGGCCTTAAAGCAGCAAAACCGACTGGCGTGAATTCTGCTTTGGAAAGACCTTTGTTTTTTTGGAATTATGTTTGATAGAATTATGTCTCATTCTGTCCATGAGTCTCCTGAAAGACATATACCTAATTTTATACGTCATGGTCAATCAGCACCCCGTAAGATTCAGTGCTTCCAAGGAAAGAAAATTCAGCTATGATTTTTAGCTGTGTTGCCAATGAAAATCTTACTGAATCTAACTTTCTTTGTTGAATCTCTGAACACGGCTGTGGAATAAGGATCTAATAAAAATTGACCTATTACACAATTCTCCATTTGAGTCCATTGGTAATGAGGAATGGATCGGTGATGATGTCAATGGTGACACAACTGCACAAATCTTCATTAAGTAGCTTGGAGAACTTTATGAACATTAGCTGGGAGGCCAAGCTCTTTATTAATAAAAGTTGCCAGCATCCACATTCTCAAATGCTTCATGAACATTGAAACTAGTCCTGGAATTTTCTGTACTTCTGTGTCCATCAAGATTATGACCATCTTGCAGTACTAAGGCCAAATCTGCCTTGTGATTTTAGTAGTTGTACAGCAGGTTTCTGATCAAAATACCACCAAGTAGGAATCAAGAAGAAGCCATCGGGCGGCTCCTGTGGCTGAGCGAGTAGGGCGCCGGCCCCATATACCGAAGGTGGCGGGTTCAAGCCCGGCCTCGGCCGAACAGCAAAAACAAAAAAATAGCCGGGCGCTGTGGCGGGCGCCTATAGTCCCAGCTACTAGGGAGGCTGAGGCAAGAGAATCGCTTAAGCCCAAGAGCTGGAGGTTGCTGTGAGCAGTGTGACGCCACGGCACTCTACCCAGGGCGAAAAAGTGAGACTCTGTCTCTACAAAAAAAAAAAGAATTCTTGATGGATTATAGTTGGAATTTTTTTGTGTAACTTGGCACTCACTGTATTAATACAATGAAAGATCTTTACAAAACTCTCAAAAAAGAAGTTGTTTTTTGAGCTTGTGCAAGGGAGACAGTGCTTCTGACAAATGATTTCTTGTTGTTGTTAATGATGCTAGAAATTTGGGAACCTGAGAACAAAGTTACACTTTCTAATAAATAAAGGCCATAAAGTAACTTCATAATTATAAAATCTCTGTGGACAAAAATGTCTAAGTGAACTTTTCCTTATAATTAAAGTTAAATGGGATAAGAACATTGGACAATAGGCCACTGCACAAAGCAAAGCGGTTGAGAGCTGAGTCCCTAATTCTCCTATCATCTCTCTTTCTACATTCTTTGTCGTGTGTGTGTGTGTGTGTGTGTGTCTCAGTTCTTTTTGACTTAACAATATCTGTTTGAAACACTCTTTCACACATTAACTTGGTTTGGCTCCTTTCTTCCTGCTCCTCTACAGGAGTCGTTTCATGCATTTGGAATACAGTTAGATCTATTTGTCACAGTCTGCTTTACATTTGAGTTCCCTAGAGGTCCTGCTCAAGTCTATTAATTTGCGTATAGCACTATTCACTCATTGTGATGTACAAGAATCAGGGTTTTAATAATTACATGGAATCATGTATCCACTGCCTCCTAATCATACAGAACAGTTCCTGCACCCCCTGAATTCCCCCGAACTGTCCTGGTGCTCATCCTACCCCTAATCCCTGGAAACCTCTGATCTTACTTCTGTTCTTAGAGTTTTGCTTTTCCAAATTATCATATAAATGATACTATACAATATTTAGGCTGTTAGATTAGTTTACTTGGTTAAATGCCAATGAATATGATTACTGCATCATATTGTAAGTGCATTACTTTTTATTTTATAAAAAAAACTGTCAAACCATTTTCCAGCACGTCTCTACAATGTTGCTTTTGCACCAGCTGTATCTGAGTGCTTCAGTTGTTCCACAGACGCACCAGCCTTTGGTATTGTCAGACTTCTGGTTTTTAAATTTTAGTCATTCTAACACGTTTGTAATGATGAATCATTGGGATTTCAATTTGCCAGTTGCTAATGACTATGTTGATAACTATTTCATACACTTATTTGCCAAATGAATATCTTTGGTGGAGTGCCTATTTGAATTGTTTCCCTTTTTAGTGAGTTATTTATTTATCTATTTAAATTGACGGATAACATTTTAAGTATTTATTATGTGCAGCTTGATGTTTCAAAACATACGTATATATTGTGAAATGGTTAAATCTAGCTAATTAACAAGCACGTTTCCTCATACAGTTATAATTTTTGTGGTTAGAACACTTAGCATGAGTTCTCAGCATTTTTCGTTAATGCAATGCAGTGCCATTAACTATAACTAACATTCTGTATCATTGATCTCTTGAACTAGCTCTTCCTAAATGAAAATGGAAATAAAACAGATGGTAAACTATGATTTAAGGCAAAAAGTTTTTGAGTGAAGTTTCTAGCATTATCCACCTACATTAAAAACAAAGAAAAAAGAAAGATCTCAAATAACCAAGCATTTCAACTTATCTAAAAAACAAGATCAAACTATGCTCAAAATTAGTAAAAGGTTGTAATTGGTTGAATTTTAAAAGTGTTTTATATAACCTGGATATAACATGAATAAACATGTTATTATCAAGTATTTTCTTTCTGGCTGTTGCTTGAATTTTCAGACTTTTAAGAAGGTGTTTCACAAAGCAGTTTTTAAAAAGGATACAAATTCAAATTTATCACACTTTGAAAATTTTATGACTCATTTTTGGGTGTTTGAAAGAATATTGAATTAAAGCAGCACTATCATTTAAATAGAGTATGATTTCTACATTAAAATGTCTTTGCACCATTGTAAAAGTGTCAGTGGGTATAATTATGTGGATATCTTTGGGCTCCCTGTTTTCTTCCACTAATCTATTTGTCTGTCACTTTCCTGTACTACACCGCATTGATTACTGTAGCTGTATGATGTCTGTAATTCAGTGATCTGAATCCTTCAATTTTTTTCCTTTTTTCATTATTGCTTGTTTATCTTAGTTCCTTTGCCTTTACTTATACATTTTGAAACAGTTTGTCAATATTGACCAAAAAAATACTTTCCTGGATTTTAGTTTTATAGGGAAAATTAGATATAATTGAGGCTTGGTTTGAAATCCATGGTCCTGCCATATCTCTGTATTTTTATAAGTTTTCTTTTAATTCTTTCATTTTGGTTTCTAGATTCTAGCATACAGATCTAGCATATATACATTTTTTAATAATTATGTCTAAGCATTTTTTGTAGAGACTATTGTATTTTGTATTTCCTTGTTTGTTTCCTTTAATTACAAACTGTAATCACACCCTGCTGGTATGAAGGGATTCTTCTGATTTTTCTCTATTGATTATTTAACCTTATGACACTCCTAAACAGCTTCCTGGTAGATTCTTTGAGATGTTCTACATAAACAACTATGCTACGTGAGACTGGAAAAATGTTTTTATCTATGCAGTATGATTTTATTTTAGGATCTTGCTCTGTGACCATGACTAGGACTTACCAAATCATGCTGACCAAAAAAAAAAAAAAGGCAGACATTTTTGCCTTTTTACCTGCCTTAGTAATTAAAAATTCAGTTTCTCAGAATTAATATGCTGCAAGGTGCAGAATTTTGTTGTTACGCTAGTTTGTAGATATTCAGTGTTATCCTAAGGAAGTTCCATCTCATTCTTAGTTTGTTGACACTATCATTACTAGCACTGTAATATATTATGTTTTTCTGCATCAATGACATATTCGTATATTTTTCTAATTTAGTTTGTTAATATGGTGAATTATATTTTTTGATTGTTAATTATTGAAACAATCTTGCTTTCTTGGAATGAAACCTAGTTTGTTGCAACATTACGGCTTTTTACATTATTGCAGGAGTGATTTCATGCAGGATCTTTGTGTATATGTTTATGATGATGATTCTAATTTCCTATGTTTTCACCTGATTTGGGTATTAGAGTTTACCGGCCTCAGTGATTTTGGAAGTGTTCCCTCCTCTATTTTGGGGGAAGAATTTCATGTAGTCGGTATGATTTCTTCCCTAAGTATTTAGTTCAATTTATCAGTGAAACGAACAAGGCCTGGAGTTGTTTTTCCTTATAGGATTTTCAACCATAAATTCAATGTCTTTAATAACCCTAAACTAATATTGTTTTCTCATAATTTTCATGTGGGTTTTATCAGTTTTTACCTCTCAAAGAATTGATTTATTCCTATAAATTGATGAATTTATGAGTATAGACTTGTATGATTCTCTTATTTTCCTCCAGAAGTCTGCTCAAAATTTCTATGACCCATGAAATTATTGAGAAATATATTGTTGAATTTCCTAATATTTGGGGATTTTTTTAGATGTAATTATATTACATTCTAGTTTATTATATCCCAAAGTATATGATTAATATGTGATGTCTTTCCTTTAAATGCCTTAAAGTTTATATTATGACCCACAATAGGCTCTTTATTAGTAAGTATTTTTGAAATAAAAGTGTATCCTGATACTGTTCATTGACATATTCTATGAATGTCAATTAGGTCCATTATTTTTTGTTGTTGTTGTTGGGGATTCATAGAGGGTGTTTCACTGATTGCATTTGTTAGGTAAAGTCCCTCTTACAATCGTGTTTTGCCCCCAAAATGTGTGGCACACACCAAGATTCCACCCCCTCTCTATTTTGTTGATACTGTTGTTCAGGTATCCTTACTGTTTCTCTTACAATTGGCTCTAACTATATGAAATACGTGTATTCATAACTCCATATTAAAGTGGATCTGTTTCTATTTATTTTTTAAGTTTTATTCTCTTTTGTTTTTCTTGTTAGGGCATAAACATTTGAATAATGACTTCATGGAGAACTGACCTTTTGTCATTATGTAGTATTTATCTTTATATCTGATAACATCCTGGCTAATATTCTCAAGTCTGAATTGTTTGGTACTAAAATGTGTATGTGTGTATATATATATTTTATATATATTATATATGTGTGCATATATATATTTTATATATTATATATGTGTGCATGTGTCTGCACATTATGCCTTTCACAATACTTAGTCTTTATTTGTTTTTTAATTATTATTTTTTTAATCCTCCATTCATCATATTTAGTGGCTTTCCGTCCTCCCCATCGTCCTTTGAGTTTTTACTTTTTTCTTAACTTAGAATAATATGAGGTAATTATTAATTAGGTTACATAGTTTGTGTTTGTTAGGTAAAGTCCAAGTTGTAGTTGTGCCCCTCCCCCAGGAGTTGTGCCATATACCTTTACACTGTGCCTGTTAGGTGGGAGCACACTAGTCTCCTTTCCTTTTCTACTCCCCACCACTTGAGTTTAATTGTTTTTCTCTTGCTTGGCATGTATTTGTCTGTCTACTGGTTTCATATTAGTATTGAGTACATTGAATACCTGCTTCCATTCTTGTGACGTGTTACTAAAGAGAATGTTCTCCAAATCCTTCCAAATTAATACAAAACATGTAAAGACCCATCTTTTTATGGCTGAGTAGTATACTATACATGGACACATATACCATAGTTTATTCATACATTCCCATGACATGGGTTGATTCTACATATTGGTCATTGTATATTGAGGTGCTAAAAACATTCAGGTGAAAATACATGTCTTTATGGTAAAATGAGTCTTTTATTTCTGGTTGGATATCTAGCAATGGGATTGTTATATCAAATGGAAGGTCTACTTTTAATTCTTTGAGGATTCTCCATACCCTCCATACCTCTTTTCCAAAGAGGCTGTTAAATTTTTACTTGTATTTTTTTTTTTGACAATGGAACGCCATCATTTTTTTTTTTTTAATTTCAAGTGAATAAGAGGGTATAAATGTTTAGGTTACATTGTTTTCAATTATAAGGTAAAGTTCTAGTTGTAGTTGAATGCTTCACCCCCGGGTCATGCTGAATACCCTCACAATTGGGATGTTCGGTGAGATCCCACCAATTACCCTGTCACTGCTCTCAATGGCTCTCCTTTCTCCCCCTCCCCCTCCCTCCCTTCCCATCCTCTCTCCCTCCTCTTTCCTTCTGCATGCAAGACTGAAACTGGACCTGCACCTCTCACCATTGAAAAAAGAATTGACTCTGGATAAAGGATTTAAATTTAAGACATGGGACAACAAAAATTCTGGAAAAGATTGTAGGGGAAACATTGGTGATATTGGCCTAGGAAAAGATTTTATGAAGAAGCCTTCTTGGCAATTTCAGCCAAAACATAAATAAATGGAACACCAAAAATAAATAAATGGAACATGATTAAGCTAAAAAGCTTCTGTACAGCTACGAGTACCACAACTAAAGCAAATGAACAGCAGTTGGAATGGAAGAAGATTTTTGTATGTACAAATCTGATAAAGGGTTGATAACTAGAATCTACAGAGAACTCAAATTAATCAATAAGAAAAGAGCAAACAACCCCATTTATAAATGGGTAAGAGACTTGAACAGACACTTTTCTGAAGATGATAAATGAATGGCCAAAAAATACATTAAAAAGTGCTCATAGTCCTTACTCTTCAGACAAATACAACTCAAAACCACTCTGAGCTATCACTCAACTCCAGTGAGATTAGCCCACATCACAAAGTCCCACCATGCAGATGTTGGCATGAATGTGGAGAGAAGGGAACATTTCTACACTACTGGTGGGATTGCAAACTAATACATCTATGGAAAGAAGTATGGAGAATTCTCAAAGAACTAAAAGTTGATCTTCCATTTGGTCCTGCAATCCCATTACTAGGTATCTACCCAGAAGAATAAAAATCATTTTACCACAAGGACATTTGCACCAGCATGTTTATTGAAGCTCAGTTCCCAATTGCCAAGGCATGGAAGCAACCCAAGTCCCCATCTCCCCATGAATGGATTAACAAACTGTGGTATATGTGTACCATGGAATACTATTCAGCCATAAGAAAATATGGAGACTTTACATCATTTTTATTTGTCTGGATGGAGTTGAAATACATTCTTTGTTAAGTATCTAATGAATGGGTGTAAAAAGTATCCAATGTACTTAGTACTAATATGAAACCAATATTTAAACAATTGCATACCCAACCAGGAAAAAAAAGAACACAAATATATTCTACATTTTTAAATTTCAGATTAATGTGAGGTTACGAATGATTAAGTCACACTGCATTTCTTAGGCAAAGTTCAAGTTGTAGTTGAGCCGTTCATCCAGGGGATGTGCTATATACCTTTACATTGTGCACTTTAGGTGAGAGCTTTCCAATCTCCTTCCCTCCTCCCCCTACTCTATTCAAATGTAATGTTTTTTCTCATGTGGATGTGTAGTTGTTTATCTCCTGGTTCCATTCTTTTGAAGCAGGGTGAAAGTGAAAGAGATGGATGTGAATTTTCTGTCCACGGTAATATTTCATGCAGGTTGGTGCAAATGACAATTCTGAGCCATTCTTTTTAGTATCTTGGAACCACTATTGTAATTTCTCTGAAGGATCTCTGATTTCTCTGCATATGGCTTCACCACAGACAGGAGTTTGTAGACGAATTATGCAAAAGATTCAATGCAATTACATACTTCTTAGGTTTAGTTGGTAGGTAAGGTCTAAATGGGAAATGCCATAGACAAATCAGAGTAGGAGTTGCATTTTGTATTCTGAAAACCTAGCATGGTCAACTGGAAAATTCTCCTCACTGAAAAGATCTGAGATTTGTCTTTATTTTGCCAATACACACCACAATTTAGAATTCCCATTATTTCTAGTATTTTTTCTTTTATGAAATTGCCAGAATTTATGGATGAAAATGTCCTTGCATAACTCTGACTAAATGTAGTTTCTAGTTTGTGAACTTGATAAAACAGCCACAGTTTTATTAGCAATAACAGTTGGCAATCATCCAATGGAATTTGGGTTCTATTCCCAATTGTACTTCTGGTTGAGTCCTCATAATATTAGCTGATTATCACCTCCCCAATCCTTTGTTGTGTGTGAGTTCAACATCATTCCTGATGGAGTCTTCATCTGAGCTGAAGGTTAACCTGTTTTTACAAATGGATGTAGTCTTCTTCTCTTGGGTTCCATATTTTGCATTTCTTTTTCTCCATCTGCATCATGGTCTTCTTCTTCCCCTTCTTTATCTTCTTCAGAGGAAATAATTTCACTTTGTGCATCTACAACTTTTTCTTGTTCACTGTCTGAACTAGCAAACATGTGCTCATTTCCTTCAAAATCTGACCCTCTCATCAGTTCCTCCTCTATCTCAGCATTTGATCAATTATGTTGCCTCTTCACCATATTTGTTTCTGTATTATGAGGAAAAAAGTAAGTCATTGCTTGACATAAATGGATTTACAGAATTATCAGATATTCTATATTTACAGTCATATATATCTCAATTTCACCAAATACAAATAAGCTGCTTACTAACATCACTGTGAAAAACACAGGAAAAAATAGAAGGCATTTTCCTGGAGAAGAGACCACAACTCATCATTGCCAATACTGCTGATCCAAGAGTGCTGACATGTGAAAGTGTCACGGATGGGTGGATAAGGGTCTCATAACGAGTCACAAATGGCGAAACTGCAACAACAAATATACAATGAAACCATGGCCAATTCTATCCACCCCCGCTGTATGTGACAGTGGTAGTTTTTGTGTAACTAAATATTTGGATGTGGCTTTTAAAAATAAATATCTAATTTGGCAATCTCTTCCATTTAACTTGTATGTTCATCACATTAATACTTAGGGGATTATTTCTGTTTTAAATTTGTACTTTGTTTCTTTTCTTTTTTTTTATTCTCCTATGTCAAGCATTTTTATAATTTCAGATTTTCTAAATATTGGTTTGTTTTTTATACTATTAAAAATATCTAGAAATTTCCTTTGGTTCTACAATACAGATATATCTAGATATAGCATATAAAATATATATATACACACATATATACATATACATATGCACACACACATATATATATATATGCTCTTTTAAAGTTATTGAGCTATACTTTATATACCATAAAATACACATGAAATGACTAGTATTTTCATAGATTTGTGTAGCCAAACACAATAGATATATTTTTATATGCTCATATTTGACTTTCAAATCATAGTATATCACACCACAGGTATTGTTAAAGCGTGGCCACCATATATTCCTTCCAAAATATGTGATGGTATTTTCAAGTAAATATATTTTATATGTTCTATTAATATATTAAATGCTATAAGCCTTTTTGCTCTAGATCAGTGATTCTTAACCTGTGGGTTGCAACCCACAGGAACTGTATTAAAAGGTCATAGCATTAGGAAAGTTGAGAACCACTGCTTTAAATACTTGTCTTCAGAAAATTTAAAAATAAAGAAACATATGAATATAAAAGAATATTCATTTATTCGTATATGTAAGTTTCTGCCTGAAATTATATTTATTCTGCCTGTGAAACTTCATTTCAAATTAATTTATTCAGATACAATTAATAGATTATTTCTTTTGGCAATGAAATTCTTCATGTTTTTATATTTCTGATAGTATTCATTCAACTTGTGTGTGTGTGTGTGTGACAGATCTTGCTCTGTTGCTTGGGCTAGACTCCACTGGTACCATCGTAACTCACTGTAACCTTAAACTCCTGGGCATAAGCAATCCTCCTCCCACAGCCTCCAGAGTAGCTGGGACTACAGGCACGTGCCACTGCATCTGGGTAATTTTTCTGTTTTTGCCTTTTCTCTCCAATTCTAGAGGCGGGAATAGCATGCACCCCCTGGCCATCCTCAAATGTAGTGTAGGGTAGATGGCAATGGGACTGGATCGAGTTTTAGCAGGAGTACCTGAAAACATCTTTCACTGCCAACTTCTACCCCCTTAAGGTGAGGGAGAGCCAGCAACTGAAGACAGCTTTTCAGGAGTCTTTCTAACTGTGCCCATAAGTGTGTGGCAGTATTTGTGGAGGCAAATCCTGCAAGGGTGTGAACTTCTCATTCTCATTAGCCTAGATAATTGGTTTTATCAATTATTTGAAAGACTTTTGCTATTTGCATCTATTTTTATGCCTCTGTGGAGTCTGGTTGTATGTGGTTCAGGGAAGCAAATGTTCAGTCAAGTCCCTTTTCTCTCAGCTTGTGGCTGTCTCTCTCCAGATTTTGCTTATCTTCTCGTTCTGTGAATTCAGTTGTTTGGTGACTTAAAATATGAAGTATTCAATTTTTAGATGTTCAAAGTTTCCTACTTGTAAAGACTGAAGTAATATGATTTCTCACCCCAAATGAAGGCCGTCTGCCTCTGATTTGTGATATAGTTCACATATTTAAACCCTCTAGGCTAATCTGTACAGACATTTTGCTATGAGGGACTTTGTCTCCACATGATCTCTGAACATCTATCCAATGCTAAAATCTGGAGATATGGAATATTTAAAAAAAATCTACAGATAGCTCAGAAAGTCTTTCACTGAAACATACCATTTCATAGACAACAATATTGATTTTTGTGCTCTTTATTTTTGTTTTTAACAATTAGTTACATTTTTTCCCTCTAGCATGAAACAAGAAAATGTGACATGAATGACTGTATTTCTGTTCAATGTAGAGACACATCCACTCACAAACGCATGCATGCACACTCGCTGGAATCAGGAATTAGATCATGAGCTAAGATGGAATACAAGCTACGGCCATCTGTCATCTGTACAATATAACCTAAGAAAATGCATGTAGTCATATTTACTGGATAAAAAGTGTTCTGGCACTTAATCAGATGCATAATATGAACAGACAGGACTGGAATATGAAATTAAGTTTAAGTTACTCTTCATAAACTTATCTGGGATTTCCAAAAGGAATTACACTGTTAATTTCTTATTATACTGTCATGTCTATCTGCTGCAGAAAGGGCCCAATAGATTATATTAGTCTTGCAAGTATTTTAAGGTTTTCTGTCTCTAAAGAATCTTTTAAGATATGAAAATGTAAAAAGAAAATATTTCAAACATATCATTCAGTTAGCCTTCAAATGTATACATCATATTGAATAAACTGTTTTATCCCCTAATGGTCATAAATTCTTATGCTATTTAGAGTCCAAATGATAAAACAACATATAAAGGAAGGTAAGAAATACATTATGAAGATTTTGAAGTTAAAAAAAAATCCAGAGTATGTTTTTCACTCATTAGTGTCTCCATCTTGCACATTTTACTATTAAAAACACAATGGAACCTTTCTAAGTTGACCACCCAAGAGACTACAACAACTGGTCAACATATGGAGGGAATCAGTGTAAGGAACTAGCCCTACGGTACATACTGATATGTACCACATATCCAGTCTATGAAAATTAGGCCAACTTAAGGAAGTGGTCAACGTAGGGAGGGACAAGAATAATATAGAGGCTCAACTATGGAGGTTCTATGGTAAAAAGATAAAGAAAATTAAAGACTTTCAAAATCACAAAGATTGAATGCCATGTACTTTTAGTTGTTCTCTTTTTGACTTCAGTCTTATGTCTTTTGGGGAACTATTTTTTTTTATAGCATGATAACCATTCGTTAAAAGCTAAGTAATAACATTAGAGTAAGTGTAAGGAACATTAAAATTCTTTGTTGAAACCTTGAAACTAATCCTTGTAATCATTTGGTTTAACTGGCTGATTGAATTTCCATTTTTATTTTTTATAATGTGTTTTAGTGGACTGATGGAAAATAAAAAACTTTAAATCTCACAATTTCCATCTGATAATTAAACTCACGCTACCATTACCAAACCATAATTTAATAAAAAGCTATAACTTTTTAATTATATAAGCTTTCTCACTGTATCAGTTTTGAAGCACTAGAGTGCAGTGGTAGAATTTCTTGCTCATCTCACCTACGCATATTATTACCTTTTGTCCTTAGTGGACATTTTCTCCATATGTGGACTAGTGGCAAACTTTTCTCCATATGTGGACTAGTGGCAAACTTTATGGAGGCGCCAATAAAATGTTAGCGGAAGCCCTGGGCTGAGGTTTTACTCACTTTACGGACTTCTGACTCTGGTGGGAGGCATCATTTATTGTTCTTGTCCTGTTTTAATTACTGTTACCTAACACGTGGCTTAATGGAGCCATTTTGGAAGAATGATACAAAGGCTCAAATACTTGGTCTTAATACTTTAAACTACTAGAACAATGACAGAAAATGCCCAATCCAGACTTCTCTTACATGAAGAAAAGAAAAAGAATCATTTATGTGTAGCCCACGGCCATGGGGTTTCTTGACGACAGCAGTAAATGCTATTTTTATGTAAATATGTAATATCCAGATACAAAGGCAAAGAACACACTTCTTGTATGCAATATCTGTTATCAGTTTATGAACAATCCCTATTATTCAAGTTAAATCTTTGAAAGTCACTTGTTTATATTACTTTTTAGTTTTTTTAAATTGTCTACATGTTCTGAGCAAAGATCTCATTCTTTTAGTATTTTTGTTGCATGTATTTTTCTCCATGTTTATTTACAGCCAAACTCACAGATAAAATGTATTCTGAATTTGATTGTGCTAACCTATGCACCATGTTTCAGAAAAAATTCAATTCTTTCTTTCTAGTTCCATTTTCTACTATTGGATGTTTTTTGTTCATTTGTTTCTTTGTTTGTTTTTTGTACTGTACACTGATTTGCTAGTTGGAAGGGACTGGAAGTATTCAGATGTGTCATCTTGTAGGTATGGCGTGAATGTCTCCATCAAAAGGTTGTTATTGCTAGTTTATGTGAAAAGGGTGGAAGAAAAGTTTATTGTAATCTTTTGACAAGGTCTCTATATAATGGCAACTTCAGGAGAAAAATTTACTTGTAAAATCAGATAAAATTGTAGCCAGTGAGGATTTCCATGATGACTCTATAATTTAGTGTTTATACTAAATATTATTATTATTATTATTTATTTATTATTGTTAATATTATTTTAAGTAAAATAATTCAGTATATCCTACCAACTACTAATTTAACATAATATTCCACAGAGAATCATGGGGATGGTTTTAATAATACTTTCTCTTAAGAGTAAGTTAGAAAGATACCAGGCATACAGTAACATTTTTTAAAGGTTTCCTCAGACCATTATAGGCATACATCCTTTTCCCCACATTAAATATGCAAGGCTGCCTTCTATTAAAATGGCTATGTAGGCTTGGTGCCTGCTGCTCAATGGGCTAAGGGGCCAGCCGCGTACACCTGAGCTGGCGGGTTCGAATCCAGCCTGGATCTGCCAAACAACAATGATGGCTGCAACCAAAAAATGGCCAGGCGTTGTGGCAGGCTCCTGTAGTCCCAGCTACTTGGTAGGTGGAGGCAAGAGACTCGCTTGAGCCCAGGAATTGGAGGTTGCTGTGAGCTATGATGCCACAGCACTCTATCCAGCGTGACAGCTTGAGGCTCTGTCTCAAAAAAAAAAAAAATAGCTATGTAGGCCAGACGGGTGGCTCATGCCTATAATCTCAGCAGTCTGGGAGGCTGAGGAGGGTCAATTGCTTTAGCTGAGGCGTGTGGGACCTGTCTAAGTAAGAGTGATACCTCTTTCTCTAATAAAAATAGAAAAATTATCTGAGTATGTTGGTGTACATCTATAGTCCCAGCTGGAGGCTGAGGCAGGAATTTGAGGTTACTGTGAGCTATGATGCCAGGACGCTTCTAGCCTGGAGCAACAGAGTGAGATTCTAACAACGACAACAAAAAAGGCTACTTTTTTGGTGTGCTCTCTTTCTTTTGTGAAATAAAAATCACGTAAGATTTGTTTCTAATCCTCAAAGAGCTTCCATATTATGGAACAAATATTATGATATCAGCTTTGACCAACTTCAAGTAGAAGCATAGAGACTTATAATCTGACTTTGAATTCCAGCTCTGTCATGTATGAGATTTTCAGAACAAAACCTAAATATTTATGAGATATCAAATAAATAAAATCCAAGTTTCAAGTAATATGGTACCTCGATGTGGTGCTTAAAAAGCAGAGTTGTCGTCTTCACTGGTTAGCCACATGTAGAAGATAAAACTGCACCCATACCTCTCACCATTGACAAAAACTAACTCTCACTGGATCAAAGATTTAAATTTAAGACATGAAACAACTACACCTTGAATATTACCTTAGAATTGAGAACAAGGTAGACTAAAAAATTGAACCCTTATATTAATGTGAAATAAAGATACAACAAAGCGAGGCAGGATGCCTTCACTGTAGGTTTTCAATTGTGGCTCTACTTCTTGATAATCTGTAGGACATTGACAAAACTCTTTTCACGCTATAAAATGAAGCTAAAAAAGTACTAACAAGAACTTTATAGAGTTATTGTTAATTTTAGATCAGGTGATACACTTAAGAAATTTAGTACTGTAATTAGCACTATATTAAATTTTGAATCTATGTTAATTATTTGTATTAATCAACAAAAATGCTTTACAAAGTGCTTAATAATTTAAAAATTTTAAGGACTTTATAAAGTATTATTGTTGATAAATACAAATAACATAGATTCAAAATTTAATAATTCTAAGGACTTTATACAGTCCTTAATAATTTTTTTAAAGTTTCCAATTTATTATTTAACTCCATACTTCTGTGAGATAGAAAGGAAAGCATTTTTTAATCCACACATTTATGGATAAGGCAACTTGGGAACAGATAACTGCAGTATCAGGCTAGTAACACAGTGGCAGGTGATCTCCTTATAGAACTACAGGCTTTTGCTCTTCTCAGCACGCCTTCGGAGCATCATGCAATGTTCTGTGAAACTTGGCTCTCTTATCATGCGTTTTCTGAATTTCATAAAATCCAAGAAGCCAAAATGTCATGCAGAAAACTTCATCATCTGCAGTTTCCTTGTCTCCAGTCTATCCACACTTCTTCCTCCACGCCCAGCATGTCTTCTCTGTCCTATGGCACAATGGTCCCCCACACTCTCTGTGAAATTCCAGCTCATTCATTCTTGAGATGGGACACATTAAAAAAATAAACAATGGCAATAAAAGCAAAGACAGCCTTTTCTATTTATACTGATATATTTGACATCAGATTCTAATTCAATTCTACTTTCCTTATAGTGAAAGGAAAATAACTGGAATAAAACAGGAAAGACAACTGAGCTACTTCTATATTTTTAGTAAATAATACAGCTAGCAATTGACTATGTATTAAAAATGTTCAATGGATTCACATTAGACCTGGCAGATATCACTTCAAAGGTCCACACGATGATTTGTGTTTTTATTTTGCATCAGTCTGTCTCCTAATAACACTAAGTAGAAAGCTACATGAAAAAAAATTAACCTTTGTGCTCAAAAATTAATGAATCTTTAAAAGTAAAACAACCTAGTACAAAATAACCAATGTAGTTTTTATATATTTAACTTTTCTTCTCAGCTTTCTTAGAATAAAAGCAAAGATTCTATGTGGGATCTTGGTAACATGTTTTAGTATAGACATGGTTATTTCCAAAACTGTTAAAGGAATCAGCTATGTGAAAAGTATAAGGACCTTGTCTTGTTGATTGACTTGAGTGAAATCAGTGAGCATGTTGCCAACTGAATGAAATACAAAATTTTAATTTGATTTTGTTTTAACAAAGTTATTTGAAATAATGTCTTTGTATATAGTCAGGATTAATTGAGCTCCTGTGTGTCCGGGAATAAAGAAATACATGGCAGGTAAAGAGTAAGTCAGGGAACCAATCTTATTATGAAAAAGACATTAATCCATAAACTACTTGCAAAATCAGAATATTTCAGGGCTGGAAGAATCTTCAATGATAATATCCATATCTGCAATCCAGAATGCTGATTCCCAGAAATTATAAGTGATTCATGGAAAATCATAAACCAGAAATAGAACTGGTTGTCTTAAAACTCTGTTTTGTTGCTAATTAGGATATACAAGGGTGTGGACTCACCCTTAAGACAGTTCCTGCCATCTTCGCTTGATTCTTTAGGGTTACGGAGAACAATACAGACAAATACATTTCTTTTCATCTCTCACTATGCCTATTACACTGTTTTTGTCAAGATAATCTAACCTAATGGTCACTTATTTATTGTTGAATTTCATATTACTTACCAGGCCCTTAAAACAAAATCAAATGAAAGTAATACAAAAATCAAAGTAAAAGCTTTCAAAAGAAAGAAAAGAAAGGAGAACATTTTTCACATAGTAAGTCCTAAACTAAAATAAATACATAGTATTCATAAGTCCTTAAAAACCTTCTTTAAACTAGTCTGATTATATAACCACACCAATAAGCTCAATTTTCAAAAAGGAAAATATCACACTGAACACTTGTGGAAAGAACTTCAGAAGTAGATTCATCTACTTAACCTAAGAACAGGTCTTGGGAAACAAAATTAGAGGGTGTGAAAAACATTTTGAACTTTATTTCTTACACCAAAATGCCAAATAGTAGCACTGTGATTGGAAAAAATACACCAGCTATATTTAACATCTTTCATATTAAAAACAAATCTTGGCATGGAAATAAAGCCATTACAGATAATTGTAACTTTCCAAACTGTACAGTTTGACTCAAACTTTCCTCTGTTTATTCTAGAATATCTTTCAAAAATTAACCTAGAGGCTGAGGGCGATCATTCGACCAATGCATTTACAAGTTGAGGCATAATTTAGATAGCTGAGATATCACGAACATAAAGCAATGATTCTTCAGACTTAACTGGGCATCAGCTTGAGAGTTTCCAATATTGGGAAGTGGCCTGAGATTATGCCTTTCTAACAAGTTCCCAGGAGACCTTTACGTTGCTGATTCTGAGTCAGGATATGATAATCGGCCTAAAGCTATATGAGAGGGTCCTTATCTAACAAAAGCAATCAGTGTAACCTGGTTCTGTGTACCCTCAATGAATCCTCGATAATTAAAAAAAAAAAAAAAAAAGATTTGGGGCCTTGAAAGATCAGCACTAGCACCCCTGGGGACCAAGTGCCCATCGACCCATGAATGGATGAATAAATTATGGTACATGTATAACATGGAATACTACGCAGCATTAAAAAAAGATGGAGACTTTACCTCTTTTATGTTTACATGGATGGAGCTGGAACATATTCTTCTTAGTCAAGTATCTCAGGAATGGAAAAGAAATAGCCAATGTACTCAGTATTATTCTGAAGCCAATTTCAGAACCACTCACATTTTCATATGAAAGATGAATCACAAGTATAGCCCAGGATGAAGGAGGGAAGGAGAGGATGACGGGAGGGGAGAGCAGTGGTTTGATAAAGGGATGGTAAACAGTGGGACCACACCTATGGAGCATATTGCAAGGGTACAAGTCAAAACTCTATCAAGTATAGAACACAAATGTCTTAACACATTGATTAAGTAAATGAGGTGAAATCTATGTTAATTAGTTGGATGTAAGCCCTCCAATTTGTACAAAAGTCAACACATTGAATCCCACAAAGGCATAAATGTATTCATGATCTATGAGTATATGACTTAATAAAAGAGAAAAAAAATGAGGGGCCAGGCTCATGCATATAATGCTAGCACTCTAGGAAGCCAAGGCGGGTGGATTGCCTGAGCTGAAAGGTTTGAGACCAACCTGATCCACAGTGAGACTCCATCTCTAAAAATAGCCTGGAGTTGTGGCCGGTGCCTGTAGTCCCAGGTACTTAGGGAGAAGCTGGGACAAGAGAATCATTTGAGGCTAGGAGTTTGAGGTTGCTGTGAGCTGCAATGCCATAGGCCTCTACTGAAGGCTACAAAGTGAGACTCTGTTTTAAAAAAAAAGAAAAAGAAAAGAAAAGAAATGTGGACTTTCAGGCATTCCCCCAGTCCAACTGTGTCAAATCCTATGTATTTATAAGATCTCATGAGGGCCTTATGAAGATTAAGATTTGACATGAAGGCCCGGGGCAATGGCTCATGCCTATAATCCTAGCATGCCAGGATGCTGAAGTACAGGATTGCTTGACGTCAGGAGTTCAAGATTGGCATGTGGAATATAGTGAGACCCCATCACAATACAAAAGTTGGAAAATTAGCTGGGCATGGTAGCACGTCCCTGTAGTCCTAACTACTCAGGAGGCCGAAGTAGGAGGATGGCTTGAGGTCAGGAGTTTGAGGTTGTAGTGAGCTATGATGATGTCACTGCATCCTAGTCTGGGCAACAAAGAGCAAGCCTGTCTGGGGAAAAAAAGAGGCTGGGGGGAAGGAAAAGAAAAAAAAAAGATTTGAGATGTGATACACTGGTCTAAAATAAAAAATAATTAGGATCAAAAGGGTAAGGAAACAATGAGTGTTCTGCTTGAATGAAGTTACTTCCTGGAGAATTAGGTAAATAGTGCTTAGTAGCGATGGTCCTTAATAAGCTTCTACTCAGAGATGGAGATGACAGGGCAACTTCTAGTAATCAGCATATTTCTTACAAATGACAAAGTTAATTCTTTTATGTGTATATATTTATATAATAGTGTATATACACACTCAGATATACACACATATGAACACATGTACCTGCACACACATATAAATGACATACCCATGCTTGATTAAGATAAACTGATACACAAAGTTAGCCCAAAGAGTATATACAAGTATACGGTCAAGGAGCCAAGAGAAAAAGTTTCTCCTGATTTTTTCCCCGTTTTATTTATTTATTTTTGTTTTTGTTTTTTTGAGATGAGGTTTTGCTAAGTTGCTCAGGTTGGGCTGAAAATTCTATTTTCAAGTGATCCTTCTGTCTCAGCTTCCCAAGTAGCTGGGACTACCAACGCGTGCTATCATCCCTTGCTACATGAGGCCTCTGTTCTGTAAATTGGGACTGAGAACTATGGTTTCTCCACCATGTCCTTTCTATATAAATAAGAAAAATGTGTAGTTCTCTGATTTAGGTCCAAATATGCTGTTTCCATCTTTTCTGACAGGGGATCAAGTCCTATGCCAGATAACTAAACTATTTCCTTTCTTCCTACAGGTAAGCCAATCTTGTACTTGAGTGTCTATATAAAAGGAAAGTAACTGCATCCATTTCTAGGAGAAAAAAATGGTTTAGTACATTAAGAGCATAAAACACAATACTAAAGTGGGGCTGTGCCTCTAGTGCAGTGGTTCTCTACCTTCCTAATGCTGTGGGTCTTTAATATAGTTCCTGTCTTAAAGGTTGAGAACCGTTGCTCTAGTGTAAGAATATGTCCCAAGTAAGAACTGTCCTTCCTGGGAAAAGATGAAATTTCTGCCAGCTTCTCTGTCTCTGAGAACAGGGTTCAGTTAATAATGGCAGAAACCAAGAACTGCAGTGAAAGAAATTTTTGTTTAAGGGTTTAGATATTATCTTTTTATTTCTTTTTTTATTTTTATTAAATCATAATTGTGTACATTAGTGCACTCATGGGGCACAATGTGCTGACTTCATATACAATCTGAAATATTTTCATCAAACTGTTTAACATAGCCTTCATGGCATTTTCTTAATCACTGTATGAAGACATTTGTATTCTGCATTTAGTAAGTTTCACCTGTACCCTACTAAGATGCACCGTAGGTGTGGTCCCAACAATCGCCCTCTCTCCATCCATCCTTTCCCCTTCCCTTCCCTCCCTTGCCCCTTGTCCCCATATTTTTGTGCTATAGTTGGGTTATACCCTTCATATGAAAGCTATAACTTAGTTTCATAGTAGGGCTGAGTACATTGGATACTTTCTTTTCCATTCTTGAGATACTTTGCTAAGAAGAATATGTTCCAGCTCCATCCATGTAAACATGGAAGAGGAGAAATTTTGTAAAGGTCAGTGGTCAGACCATGTTCGACTCACTGGTGGAGCATGCTGAGCATGGAGCAAATAGCTCACATCTAAATCCAGCTCCCTTCCTCACGTGACTGTGGAACTTCTGGGAACTTAATTTTATATCTCCAACTATAAGGCTCTTCCCCTTAATAATTTTAACATATGGCTAATATGAGAATGAAATAATAACAAAGAATAAGCATTTATGCATATTAGTACTTGCAAGTTCATAGTTTCTCAGTGTCTTTTGCTATTTTCCGTAGTTACCTGTCCATTGGCGGCAGCTATGGATAAATACGTCATATTTTCTTGGCTCTTGTACAAGAGCTAGATTGGATCAGAAGCTGTGAGCCAAAATCGTAAGCTCTCTAGCCGGAGTTTTCAACCAATAAACTCTATACTGGTATGCCAGGACCTCTTTTTTCACAGATGTGCTCTTCCATTGTAGTCAAAAAGTATAAAGTAGGTCCACAATAATTGAATGCACATGTTTTTTAGTGGTGATTATTTGACAAAACACTAAACAGACAGCCCAGGCTTTTTGCTATTTTAAGAAACAACTTTTTAGGACATCAGACTATCACAAAAGATCTGTCAAGTATTTGCTTTTTTTTTTTTTTGCAATATATCAAAACTACATTTTTAAAATATTAAATAGAACATGATTAGAAGAAACGAAAAGTTATCCTCAAACAAGTGATGTAGCACAAAATTTGACACACAAAATATTTTGATATATGTATATATTCATGCAAAGTATAAAATACTTATACCACAATAGTGATAGCATGTCATTTATTACAGTCTTTGTAGTTGTGGTTTACAGCTTTTAACTATTTAATTAAGAAATAAAGTGCTGGAGACCCTCCATAGCTGACCACCTCCTGACACTGACCATCTCCCTAGTTGACCAGATTTTCACAGACTGGACAAGCGCCACAGGTACGTGTCAGTTCAGGAGGCCTTAGGTGGTCAACTTACAGAGGTTCTAGTGTGTTTAAAAGCATTTAAGAGAATAGGAGGGATAAGAGGGAGCCGGGAGGGAGGGATAGAGAGAAAGAAAGAAGGATTGAGGGGCTGGGGACTAGGCTTACACGTCTTTTCATTGAAGAAGCAGCAGCGCAAGCGAGAGGAAGAGACGCCAGAGCTGCAGCGGGGCCAGTTCCGACTGACCAGACCGACGGCAGGCCCAGGCATGGAGCTCAGCTGGTCGCTGTCGTCCCCTTAAATAACTTCCATGGAAGTTTGATTTTGTCTCGTTCTGGACAGGCCTTGTTTCCCAGCAGGATTAGGGAGGGTGGAGGAGCTGAGAGAGGCGGGCGAGGTTGTGCCAAGGTGAACACCTGCAGAGAGGTCGTGCTCTCCGAGACCCCCGCAGGGCGCAGGTAAAGTGCCGGCGGAAACGCACCGATGTCGGCGGTGGGATGGTGTTCTTTCTTTTACCATTACATTTCTGGAAATAACTGACCTTCAGATTTTCCCTAAAGGGTGATTCTCTTACTGTTTCAGAGGAAAATATAGGCGTATACACTGGAATATAAATGCCTGTTACAGCCAAGAAGTACTATGTTACCTAAGGTTTCTCATTGCCCATAAGGTACCTCATTCTTCCCCTCCCCCAGTGAAGATAAATCACCTCTCTAGACTGTTGAGATGGATTCTTCAATTCTCTCTTTTGACCCATCAACGTAAAAGTAGCATTAAGGAAAGCAAAGAAGTGAATGGACTACAGGTGTGAGGAATTCCCTCGTGTGTCTGGGTCTGCGCAGAGCTGTTTCTCGTGCACGTGCATCTGTGACTGCACAATTGTAGTTAGACAGTCAGTCATCTGCCCTTGTCGCAGACTAGGGGATTGGCAACTCCAACAGAATATCAGGAGTTCAATAAATTCCAGCATAAGAAAAATGAAATATGGGCTTCACAAGGCTTATACTTTAGGAAGTCACCTTGCAAGAAGGTAAGAAAAAAAGCATAGTTTTCTATTTCACCTTTTGGGAGACAAAATACTTAGATAATCGAAGCATAAAGCTTTAGGAGTTTGTCCTTAGAATCCCCAAGTTGAAAAAAAAAATCAAAACATTTTGAAACATTTAAGAGTTTAATTTTATTTGTTTTTTTCAAATTCCAATTCCTGGGCATCCCTGATTTTTTCCTCACTAAAATGAGAAAGGGTATTATGCATAATTATAGAAAAACATCTGTGAAGTCCACTTTAGAACCACAAAATACATGTATATCATAAAGGAGTCTTTCATTTTATAAAATCATTCGTTTTCCTTGACCAGACATGGTAAGGGAAAAAAGCAAAGTAATTTCTCCTTCCTTTTCTGCAGTGAATTTCCACAGCTAACCACAAATGGGAAAGGATTTTATAAGCTTGTAGCACTTTATAACCACATATTTTTTTCCCCTTCAAAGAATAAGAGGAGAATGGACATTTATTGGTTTGTAATGGTGTTTCGTGGGCATTCAGTGTATACCAACATGCATTGTCTCCCATTTCAGACTGGGAAGATTTCACATTTGATAAATACAAAGTTGCTTAAGAATATTTTATTTTATTGTTTGGCCAAATGCTTTCCATGTGCACTTTTTAAAAAATTGAGGCTATTTTTGTCAAATCATGTAAATATTTGGTTTCTATAGATGCTTACTCTCGGTGTTTGCATAGAGTTCTATGCCTGAGATGAACTAGCAGAGTATGCTGGCCAAATGGAACAGTGCATCTGTCCTAGTCATTACCAGTGCTGGGACATATTTATTTGCACAACACCAAACATGGCGTCATGCCTCACAACAAATCAGGCTACAGCAAGTTCAACACTGTCTGATACTCTGGAAAAAATTGTTCAGTACTGGATTTCCTTTAAATCCTACTCGTGTGGAAAATAGGTTCATAAAACCATCACAGGATAGAAAGGAATCTGTTGAAGTGATTTGAAGGCAGAAGATGTATCATTGGCAATCAGGAAATAAGAAAGTGTTTCTTCTGCTTGGACAGAACAGAGGACAAGGATTAAGGAAGGGGTGAAATAAAACTATAAGGGGATTTTGAAGAAAAATTCATATTTTTCATTAAGTATCTCTACTGTCAATTACAGAATCCATTTAATATTTTTCTTAAAACTGAAAAATATTATGTAAACTAACATAAAATGTTTAGAGAATAACAAAAAATGAATTGAGAAATTACATATCATGGATATATGACAAAGTATTAAGAAAAAGTAAGATGAATATTTTGGCTTAGTAAGTGCATTATTATGGCTCTGTACTGGATGTCATAGTCCCAAGAAAATATAATTATAGCAAGGAGGAAAAAAATATAGAGGATAAAAATAAAGGAAGTGTTTTAATGCAAAACATCAGTAGTGCTGCCTTCTATGATGAGAATAATTTTATTTGAGATCACCAATACTAGTCTATATATAAAATCCATACTTCTACCTATATTCCACACAGAATTTATTTTCATAAATGTACAGAAGTCCCTGGTATAAGAGTGTAAAGAACAAATATTGATGTACAACAATGATTTAATTCTTATAAAAATACAATATATGTCTTAGTAAAATAATGACATACTTATTGAGCTAGGCATTTACGTATGTTATTTGTGTTTTCAGTTATTTATGTTATTGGTGTTATTTACTTATGTGGTAGGCATTTATTTCAGCCACAGAGTGATCACATAAGCAGGTACAATGCCAGCCACAGTTTACTAAAAGAAATGAGATGAGAATTAGTTAAGTATGCTACCCGAGTTACAGAGACAGTAGTGACAGAGTTCTGCACCTACTTTTGTAACCGCCCCTGTCTATACTTGCTGTGCTGTGTAGAATTAAGCACCCTGATTTTCATTACCTTCTTTATGTAGGTCTTCAATAAATATAAGAATGAAGATAGAACAAAAACAATAATGGAAGTACTTTACTTTGAATGCTTCACAGAGAATTATTTTCTTTTTTGCTTTTTTAATGCATTGAAAAGAATTTAAATCAATATTTGGTGTTACTTTTATAACATAAGTGTAGTCTGATCTTTTGATGTCAGATCCATAATTTTTTTCCCCTAGAACTGCCTTTATCAGTGGCTGTTCTTACTAAACTTATAAAATAATGACAACTTTCTACACCTTTTATTAATTACTTATAAGCAAATAAAGTGATTGAGAAATGTAGAGAACGTGATCTGTAAGGAGAGAAAGGAAGTAAGAAAGAGACAAATTGATAGATTTCAGGGACCGTTTGGGAGAAAAGTCGATGCGCCTTTGGGATGAATTTTTGTAGACATACGAGGAACATGAAGGACAGCGAGGTGTTGACGATGGCCTAGGCTCTTCTCGCCTCCAAGTCAGGTGTGAGGAGAGTGGCCTTAGCAGATGCAGGAGCACGTGCATCCTCTCTAAGTTTGAATTTTTTGGCACTCCTTGATAGCCTAAATAATAACCTCATGTTCATGTATTTTTTGTGACTTCTCTGTAGCACATGATGCTGTGGGATATTTCAAATTTTCATGTGTTTTCTATTCTAACCTTGCAAGGCACCATCCCTCCTTGTCTTTCTCTTCTCTGAGGGCTTCTTTTCAATGTCCTGTTTCTCTTCCTCTGAACAATCCATAAATAATAGTTTCCTCTACAATTTCATCCATATTTATAGGAAAGAGCATAGATTTTGAAGTCAGTCCAATAAGAAATTACTTTTTATCTGTTCCCCTCAAAACCTTTGCAAACTTGGAGCATATATAAATCTCTTTATAGTCTCATGATTCGCCTGAAACTGGCTTACAAGGCCCTCCTCCCATGACCTGGGGCTAATTCTGGCGATTGCTTATCCATCCAACCTCAGCCGCTAAAACGTCCTTCTTCCCCTCTTGTACAATCCCTGTACTCTAAGCTTCAGTAATTCTGATTCCCTGACCCCTTAATTCTTCAATGTAATGCTTTCCCCTTTTTTTGAATATTGCCATATATTCTTGCTTCTGTGTGTCACGCACCCCTAATTCTAATTTCTCTTGGATAACCCTAATGATAACTCAGGTTCAACAAAGCATTGACACCACTTCCTGAGGATGTCTTTCTGCCTAATGAGGGTAAACGTATCTCCTAAATATATGTATGCCTAAGCTTCCACAGTGATGGTGACATTACAATTTATCTTCCATACTTGGATACCACTGAGAATGAAAGGAAGTGCTATTATGATAATGCCAGTCCAATCGATGTAAACTAGATTATTCTACCATGTGTGAACTCTGCCTTACCAGTCACAGAAATGCTAATCTGCCATCAGTGATGTTTTAGCACAAAGCACTCGTACAGCGAGCACACTATTTACTCTGATGGGGACAGCGACCACACTATTTACTCTGAACCATCAATATTTATGCCAATGACAAATGCATGGGATGTGTTCCACCAAAGATAGGAGGAGATTTGATTGTATTTCTTACAAGATGAGATATATCATTGTAAGTTTTTTTTATAAAGTTGGACCTTTTTGTTGTAGTTCGCACACCTTTTCTTCTGAATGAACAGCTATGTGTAATAACAATACTGAATTTTAATAAAAATAGTTTGGGGTAAGTTTTCTGTTTTCTGTATAGAACATTTTATATTTTTGAATAATAATGTTATTGTTCCTATCAATCCTAATGCCTTTTATTTTCTTGATGTTGAGTTACCCATTAGTTCTACTGCATTGATTAAAAAGGACGGTATTTGTAGTATTTAGGTTAGCAATTTTACACACACACATACACACACACGTGTGAGGCAATAATTTATGTACACATACATACCTGTATGTGCCTGTGTGTGTATGTCCCTGTAGATTCCAGTCTGTGTTGAGGAATTTATTACATACTGCAAGTTTATACTGTTGCTGTTGCTATATTCTATTGAATTTGTGAGAATTATGTCATTATGTTCGGTTATGGGCTTACCCTACCACCCATGCCTATTTCACCAAGATATGTATGTTCCTATAGTTTAGTTTGTTGGATTTTGAATGCCATTAAAGTGTAATGAAAGTTGATGCCCTCTTATATCTTACCTTTTTCTCAACACCATGTTCTTGACTTAAGCTGGTGTTTTGTTTGTTTGGATGTATTCTGAACAATGTGGATGCTTTCAGTGAGGTAGTTGCAACCACTACTATTCAAAATGCTGTTTCAGATAAGAGTTTCAAAGGGGCAACATGAGTTTTAGTTTACATCCTGCCACTGATGGTGCTGGGTCCCAGCCACTAATTTCTTCATCTTTACCAGATTATGCCAGACCGTTTTTCCTACGTGGTCATTCCTCTCTGCATTCTCATCAGCAGTGTGTGCCGTTTTCATCGCTCCACGTGGCTGACAGCATTGTCTGACCTTAACTTCTAGCAAAGTGACAGGTGTGGGAGTTATTCCATAGGATATTTTTTTGGCATTTCTCATTATTTATATGGCTAAGAACCTTTTCTTATATTTATGATTTGCTAGGTATTTATCTTCCATGAATTACTTGTAGAATTACTTCCTTTACTATATTATCTGCATGTGTGCATGTGCACTGTAACGTGTGAGTGCAGTTTTGGACCGTTTTGTAGGAATTCTAAAACCTTTCCCACTTTCAATTCTTACAAGCATTGCACATACTTTAACTCTTTTTGCAACTCACTTTGCTTATTCAGACTCCTGTGTGGAGGAGCAAAAGTTGAAATTTAACATAAACAAAATTGTCTATTATTTTTATGTTCTGTGAGATTATCTATCGTAGCCTTAATTTTATCCAAGAACTCTTTCCCTATATTGAAGTTGTGAAGCTATTCTCAGATAATATTTTGTTATGGCTTTATAGTTTTGCTGTCCATACTTTGTTCTGGAATTCATCTGCAATTGATTTTTTTCTATCCACTTTCTATATCATATTTTTTCCTAAGTATATCCAGTTTCTTCAGCTCATTTTTTGAAAAGCCCATTCTTTCCTTGCTGATGTGCCACGCCATCTGTGTTATATATCCATTGCCCAGGCAACTTTTAAGACCATATCACATAACCGTTGGAATGAACTATGTTTCATTATTGTTTATTCAAAATATTTTCTTATTTTTGTTATGTTTTTCTACAACCTATGGCAACTTGTTTGCATTCATTTAAAATAATATGAAAAATGTTCTTTTTTTTTGTATTATGGTACTTCCTAACTCAACTGCACTGCTTAAGAGAACTTTCTCTGTATGACCTAAGTCTACTGGAATTTATAGTTTTGTGAAGTTGTTATACCTTACTGGAACGATGAACTTTTATTTTCAAAGGACATCCTTTCATTGAGAAATGCTTTTTGCCTTACCGCTTATTTTAAATGACTGTAACTAGATCTTTCTCTCAGTTGCTGTTTGTATGGTCTGTCTTTCCAAATTCATTGTTGACTTTGTTTTCTAGTGTGTAACATATATGCTTTTGAATTGTTAATATAAACTTACATCTTCTTGTTTTATTAATGCATTAGTCCACTTTCATGTACTGTCATTTTTGATATATTTGGGAATAAATATTTCATTTTGTTTTGTGCTTCTTATCACTCATGCTTGTTCTGTTTTCTTTTAATCCCCCCACTCTTTCATGCTGAACCTTTAAATTTCTTTCTTTTTAAATTTAATACTTGGAATTTCTAGGCCCATATTCTATTTTTTTTACATATAATGGGAGATACAACATATACATTATCAGTCTAAAATTGATGAAAGACTTCCACCTTCTCAAACCAAAGACCTGGTTGCATTCCAATTTCATTTAACTACTTCCCAAATTGTTTCCTATTTTTTGTATTTTCAATTCAATTGCTTTTCTGAAACTTCCATTAGAGATTATTATTATTACTATTTGTATATAGTTAGTCTTTATTTACCTATGCTTATATAATTATCACTTTTTCTCTTCTTTCTAGTAACTTGGGTCTTATGGGATCGTGACCTTCTGCCTCTAGTATATTCTTTGGAACGTCCTCTAGAGAACATCTGTTTGTTCTTGATCTCTCATTTATGGTCCTCTAAGATGTTTCCATTTTCTTTTCATTCTTGGAAAGTATTTTCTTTTATTTTTATGATACTTTTTAAAATTTATTTTTTATTTCATTATTATTTTTTTTTATTGTTGGGGATTCTTTGAGCATCCAAAGACCAGGCTATATTGATTACATTTGTTAGGTAAAGTCCCTCTTATAATTGTGACCCAGCCCCAAGAGGTATATCATGCTCCCTCCCTTCTTCTGTCTCTCAACCTCCCTCTTCCCAGACCCCCCACCATGTACTAGGTCATCAATTGTTCTCATAACAGAATTGAGTACATAGGATTCTTGCTTCTCCATTCTTGTGATACTTTACTAAGAATAATGTGCTTCACTTCCATCCAGGTTAATACAAAAGATGTAAAGTCTCCATCTTTTTCAATGGCTGAATAGTATTCCATGGTATATGTATACCACAACTTGTTAATCCATTCCCGTGTTGGTGACATTTAGGCTGTTTCCACATTTTGGTGATTGTAAATTGAGATGCAGTAAACAATCTAGTGCAAATGTCCTTCTGATTAAAAGATTTTTTTTCTTCTGGGTAAATGCCCAGTAATGGGATTGCAGGGTCAAATGGGAAGTCTAGTTTGAGTTCTTTGAGAATTTTCCATATTTCCTTCCAAGAAGGTTGTAATAATTTCCAGTCCCTCTAGCAATGTGAGAAGTGTTCTCTTTTCTCCACATCATGCCAGCATCAGCAGTTTTGAGATTTTTTTTTGATGTGGAACATTCTTACTGGGATTAGGTGATATCTCAGAGTGGTTTTGACTTGCATTTCTCTGATAATTAGGGACGATAAGCATTTTTTCCTATGTTTGTTAGCCTATGAAGGTTCTATTCATTTCTCTTGTCATTGATAAAAGGGATTATTGGCTCTTTTTATGTTGTTTATTTGAGTTCTCTATAGATCCTAGTTATCAGGCTTTTGTCACAATAACTAGATAATGTCTTTTAGAAATGATTTATATTTTCACTTGCTCTTCCAGGTTCATGAGATCCTATCAAAAGGCAAACTTTAAATGAATCTTGTTTGAAGAAACTTTGATGACCCAATTAAACATATATGAGCTGAAAATCATGTGATATCTGGATAATTGCTGACAATCTCTTGAGGAAAAGGTTTGGATTAATCTGAAGGGTATAGCATAGAAGTTGCTTATTTAGATCATGTGTGGGAGAGATTGGGAGAGGTAGGTCATTGAGTCATATATTGGTCCCCTTTAACTCCTCATAATTTCAGCTGCTTTTCATCATGATTGGCTAATATGTTTAGAGTAAAAACAATCTCTTTAGGATACTTCTTTGATCTTGAAGTTCTGACTATCTTGTCAAATAGTCCTGGCAGTTCTGTTATGTTTTGTTTTGCATATGTTTACTTAGCATTTTCAGTTACCTCTTTTTGTGTCAGTGTTGGTGTAGTAAAAATGGTCATATTTCTCTAAACATGCTTAGGCACACTATAAACTAAATGGAGAAATGAACTCAACCAGGGTCAAAATTATCCTAAGGAAATACAACTGGCATGGATTGGGCAAGATAGTTAGGATTGCATGTAGGGGCAATGAAATCCAATACTTTTTTAAAAGAATAAGCTTATTCCATTAAAAAAGTGAGGTCCAATTAAAATGTGGTTAGATCACTAAATTATAGATTACATTGGGATTATTATTAATATTGTGTTAATTTAAATAATGAAAATATACTTTCAGAGGTGATATTTATTTGTAGGTCAAAGATTTAGTGTTTATTTATTTTTGAGACAGAGTGTTTATTTATTTTTGAGACATCATAGAATATGATGGTGTCATAGCTCACAGCAACCTCAAACTCATGGGTTTAAGTGATTCTTTTCCTTCAGTCTCCTAAGTAGCTGGGACAACAGGTACCTGCCACAAAGCTTGCTAATTAATCCATTTTTAGTGGAGATGGGGTCTAATTCTCAAGGGACCTTCCCTCCTTGGCCTTTCAGAGTGCCAGGATTACAAGCGTGAGCCACTATGCCCAGCCTAAAGATTATGTTTTGAATTTGTCTATGAGTAGCTGATTTATGGTTTATAATAAATTCATTAGAGAAATAGGAGAAAGGATTAGAGAAGTATACAAGAAAGGCACAAACTGGTTACTGCAATGATAAGCCATTAGTCCTGTGGCAGTGAAATGGTGGATATGGGCTCCATGAGAATTGCTTACATTTCATCCATTTTCATTCTGCATTGAAATAATTATGTCTTTTGTTGCCATAGGAACTGTAAAGGTTAAGCTTCCCTCCTCGAGGCATAATAATTGAACATCTATTTCTCAAAGGCCTTGTTGTATGAACTACAAATGAGATGTGACTGAATGCCTTGAATTTAATTTTTGACTTATCCATAGCAGAATGATAACATGGTATAAATGCCTTAATAAATGGTCTACTAATAATATAGATTCACATTCTATAGTGTGACTCTATGTGTAATATAAAATTTTGTATTATTATTAATGAAAATTTAAAAATTTAATTTAATTTTCTTCTCAAAAATTTCCCTATGTTCCTCAGTTTTAACACTTTCTTTCCCTTCCTTGTGGTCTTCATTTTTTTCAAAGTTAGACCATTTATAAAACAATGTTATATATATTTATTCCTATATGGTTTCTTCCATTCTTTCCCTCTTCTTAAGTTTCTTTAATCTTTCCTTATTTTAATAGTTTTTTCATTTAAAAATTACATATGAGATGTATTTGAAATAAATCAAAGAAACTATAATTTTTATCTAATAGATATTTCTTCTATGTGCAACAATCATGTGTGTTCTATTTTAGTACAGTTCAGTCACCTAGATATTATTTCCTTCAGAAAATTAGGGGGGGCTAAGTTCTTGAAATATATATGTGTGGTTCACAAATACAAACAGGATTCAACTTGTTCTGGAGTAAGAAGAGTCTTAGGATTTGAAAGCAAGTGCCATCTCTAAAGCCACTAGACATATGAACTATATCAAAAGTCTCAAGCTATCTGAATATTTTTTTTTCACTTATGAAATGCATAGGATATTTCTTTTATTACCTCCTTCACAGGGTGATGCACTATGTGGGCATGAAAAATGTGCTGCACATATTTCCAGCTATTCAAAATTCTGTCCACTCAAAAGGATTTATGAGAATGATGCTTAAATACAGCACTCATGAGGATGAAATTTTAGAATTTACCATATAGGGTATGCTCAATAGATTGAGGCACATGAAAGGTGAAAATCTGAGCTGTCTTAGTAGCCATGGCAGGGCTAAGAAAAATAGAATTATTGTAGATTTAAAATATTGTGGGATTTCAATAACAAATCCAGTTAAATTATTTTCCATTCTCATTTGCTACTCCTTAAGAAAGAGGTATTGAAACATTTTCATTAAAAGAAACAGGTAAAGTTTTCCACTGAAAGGAAATTGCAGGGTAGCACTTGTGGCTCAAAGCAGTAGGGCACTGGCCCGATATTCTAGAGGTGTTGGGTTCAAACCCAGCCCTGGCCAAAAAATCCAAAAAAAAAAAAAAAAAAGAAAGGAAATTGCAAAGGAGATATATTTGTAAATATTTATATAAAATGCATTCCTTTTCAATAAACGTTTTTCCTATTCTGTGTTTTTTTCCCCCCTTCCCTTTCATTTAGATATACCATTGATGTCTGAGGCTGGCTTTACTAAAACTTTTGAAGAAAGAAGCTGATAGATCCAATATGCTGCTTCCTTCTTAGCCAAAGCTCTCTGGCTTTTCTTTTTAAACAATTTTGCATGGAGCTTAGACTAGATGACATATGGGGGCTGCTTCATCTCACTGTTAATTATTTGTTTTTAAAATGTCAACCCCCATTTTTATGTGTGGATTAATAAAATGGCATGCATGTATATATCTGTGGAAAGAATGATGTCATCAGTACACAATGTTTAAAGTCTACTTGTCATTAGTCCCATTTCATTAGAAAGTCATCCTACTATAATATTAAAATAATTACATAAAATCTAGGGAAATAAAAAGGATTACCATGCTTTTACTTTATCAGTGCTGTCCTTTCTCTCCTCCCAAGTACACTGGAACCACATACTTGAAAATATCAATAATGTCAAGACATTTCGTTTGGATGATACATTAGTTTACAAAGGTCTTTCTTTAACTCCATTAAATCATTTAATCTTAATGCTACAGCTGAGGATAAGTTGTCCCAGGGAGGTCAATTAACACAGTGGATATGGAACTTAATATTAGGCCTGTTTTGTATTGAAATTATTTGCTAAATGTTGATTTAGACATTCAAATTACATATTTTTTCTATTGTCTGTAAAATTATTTAATTGTATTTTCTGAAGAGTCTGCCTTCAATTGTCAGTATAAGGGGCATTTGAAAGTGTTTGGTTACTGGGAAGTCTTAAGCATGTTTAGTGCCAAAGGGTCAGGGCAATTTAATAAATAAATATAAATAATAAATTAAATATAATAATAAATTTATTTTTATTACTATATTTATAATAATAAAAATAAATAATATTTAAATAAATAAATAATATTA
>CAUYON010143064.1:0-24366 GCA_963573935.1 Arctocebus calabarensis | reverse complement strand
TCATAGCGGTGTACAATAATTCAATCATGGGGTACACTGTGAGGGTTTCACATACAATCTGAGATATTTTCATCAACCTGATTGACATAACATTCATGAGATTTTCTCATTTACTATGTGAAAACATTTTTGATCCGTATTTAGAAGTTTTCTCCTGATCCTTCAAATATGGACTACAAGTGTGATCTCACCCTTTATCCTCTCTCCCCTCTCCCTCTCCCTCCCCTTCCCTCCCTCTCCCCTTTCCCGTGTTCTTGCGCAATAACTGGGTTGTAGCCTTCACTTGAAAGATATAAATTTGCTCCATATTAGGGGTGTATACATTGGATACTTTTTCTTCCATTCTAGAGATACTTTGCTAAGGAGAACATGTTCCATTTCCATCCATGTACATATGAAAGAGGATAAGTCACCATCTTTCTTTAAGGCTGCATAATATTCCATGGTATACATGTACCACAGTTTATTAATCCATTCATGGATCGATGGGCTCTTGGGCTTCTTCCATGATTTAGCAATTATGAATTGGACTGCAATAAACAATCTAATATGGGTCGATGGCCACTTGGGCTTCTTCCATGACTTGGCAATTATGAATTGAACTGCAATGAACAATCTGGTGCAAATATCTTTGTTGCCAAGTGATTTTTGGTCTTTTGGATATACACCTAGTAGAGGAATTGTGGTATCAAATGGCAGGTCTACATTTAGATCCCTGAGTGTTCTCCAAACTTCTTTCCAAAAGGAACATACTAGCTTGCATTCCCACCAGCAATGCAGAAGTGTTCCCTTTACTCCACATCCATACCAACATCTGTACTTTGGGGATTTTGTGATGTGGTCTACTCTTACTGGAGTTATATAATTTCCCAAAGTGGTTTTGGTTTGCATTTCTCTGATGATTAAAAGATGATGAGCATTTTTTCATGTGTCTGTAGACTGTGCACCTGTCTTCTTCAGAAAAGTTTCTGTTCATGTCTCCTGCCCACAATGAAATGAGATCACTTGTTCTTTTCTTAATAATAAGTTTGACTTGTTTGTGGATTCTGGCATAAGCAAAAAAAGTCCTGAATAAGCAATCATCCCAACAATTTTAGACTGAGCCTCAAGGTGGAGCAAAGAGAGGTGTCTTGTGTCCATAATTCGACTAAGGTTCCTCAGTGTCTGCTAAAAGTGACAACCAGGCAAAGCTCTTGCATGAGAAGGAGGCAGAAACAACAGATCAGAAACAGAACCCCAGGTTTTGAGACTCATAGGCAATAGTTCAGTGGTAGGAATTGTAGAGAAGGAAAAGATGAAAACAGTTTACACATTCTAAGCAGATACCAAAATTAGTCACCATCCCATTAATAGGATACCTTTGCATTAAGTAGAGATCGTGGGTTTTTTAAAATCATTCTTTCCTTTTATTTTCAATCATAGTAAAATTCTGCAACATTTACACAACAATGAAACAAATACAGGTGTGAATTTTTTTTCACAATTTTGAAGAGCTAATTTTGGGAATATTAGTACTTTTTTCTTTCTTCTCCAGAAATGCCAAAATGTAATTCTGGGAAATGGACTAGGGAAAGTTAAAATAATTAAATTGTGAGGTGCAGATGACCCTGGGACTTTAAAAAATTATAGTGAATGTATTACTCCCAAGGTGATGAAGAAAGGTCATGTCAATTAAAGTGCTTTTAAAACCCTTCTTATCATACAGCTGTCTGTCTCTCGATGCAGTCACATTTCCCAAACATCTCAAATAGCCTCTGGGCTTCACTTGAATATCGACAGAAGGCTCTCATTTATCACTTCCTAATCCAAACCATAATTCCTGCTTTCAGTCCTGTAGCTTCTTCCTAGACTCATCTCCCTGGACAAAGGACTTCTCCCCCTGGAGGCTATTCCATCTAGTGTTCACTCTCCCATCACATATGACTCTTCATAATCAATCATATCAGTAACAGGGAAGTCACTCATCACTAGATTTCTTACGCTTCTGCTCTTGATTGCCTGTGGGTCTTCATGCCCTTTGGAAGCCTTTGCAGGTGGACATCAATGACTTGTTCTTTTAAGGCCCTGTAGCCATTTCGACATGGTCTAATCTGACAGTTTTTGCCAAAAGGATAACATAATTAGTCATTAGTAAGAAGTATTGGGGTACCAGTCATTTAAACCTACAGCATCTTGATGTGAAGTTATTTTATGTTTTTGCTCATCCTTTCTTTTTTTTTTTTTCAGATCCATACTTATGCTTGATTCCTCCATACAGATGCAATAAGTCTGGCCAGTTTGCCCCACACATTCCTCAATTTAGTCCCATTAAATATGAGAAGTGTGTGGGTTCTTCATGTGGGATAGTAATTGCATGGGAAAGCACTTGGTTTCTGATCCTGAATTGAGACTGTAGAGTCATAGGGAAAAGTCTAGCTTTGGAGTTCTATAGATCTTGTTTGATCTTTTCTCTACCACTTACTTCCTGTGCAGTGACTCAAAAGATCTTCATCTCTCTGAGCCTCAGTTTCTTTAATATGGAGGTGATAGTAATCAATTTTCACAGTAGTTAGAATTCTGTGTATTCATATATATCTTAGGTCCTAGGATTCCATACAGTATCTTCTTCACAGTACCTAGAATTCTGTATATTCATACATATCCCAGGAGGCTAAGATAGGAGGATCATTTAAGGCCATGAGTTTGAGATAATGTCATTTTAAGTTTAAAATGTTACTGTCATTATTATTGTTATTAATGACACATATTTCAGAGTCCATCATCTCCTTACATGATATTCTAAACAGGCAAGGTTCTCATTGAATGGATAGCAGATGTAAGATAACACAAGTTATAGATGTGAATAATCTATCTGACTCAATTATTAATAAACTCAGGTGTATAAAACTCGAAACTTAAATCATTTTAACTGATAAAACTAATTTATTTAATATAACCACTCATTTTATAAGTAACAGACAAAATATACAATTTAAATGATGGATCCATAGCATCCCTTTTTTTTTAATTCAAGAAAGTTTATGGGAATATATGTGTTTAATATATTTACATTTAATGTTACTAAATGTGTTGTCAGAAAATATACAGATAGTCCTCCAGCTATGATGATTCAACATAAAATTTTTTTTTTACTTTGTGATGTGTTTTTTAGGGGTGTTAAATGTACTTTCAACTTATAATATTTTAGATTTACAATGGGTTTATCAGGATGTAAGTTCGTTGTTAAGTAGAGAACCATCTGTATAAAAAAACATTTTTTTCCTTATAGTTTTTAAATGTCTTAGGCTGGTGCCAGACAATAATTTTTAATGTCCCCCAAATCAACCCATGAAAATTGAACAGCAAAGGTAAGATATAAACAAATAAACAAAAAACATACGACCCAAGGAAATAAAAGTAGAGTGGAAATTAATAAAATAGAGAAAAGAAAAATAATAGAGAAAAATCAACAAAACAAAAAACTGGTTATCACAAATATCAAAAACTTGACAGATGTTACCAAGACTGTCAAAAAAAAAACATTCACATGAAGAAAATTAGGGATGAAAGTGGAGACATCACAACCAACCTTACAGAAATAAAAAGAATTATGAGAAATAATAAAACAAGTGTATGCCAACAATTAGATAGCATACACAATGTGGATATATTATTAGATAGACACAGATTATCAAAATGACTCATGAAGAAATAGAAAACATGAATAGAGCTATGTTAACTAAAGAGAATAAATTAGTAATTAAAAAGCTTTTTACTTCAAGGAAAATCTCAGATCCAGATACTACACGGCTTAGCTTCGCTGGTTGATTTTATCAAATATTTAAAAGATAATTATGATTAATTCTTCACACACTCTTTCACCTATAGATGAGGGTAGAACACTTTTCTACTCCTTCTGTGAGATCAATATTCCCATTGTACCAAAACCATATAACATAAGAAAACAACCCCCAAACTACTATATATCAATATCACTTATGAATAAAGGCAGAAAAATAGTCAGCAAAGTACCAGAAAACCAAATACAGAAACATAAAAAAAGGATTATACACTATGACCAAGTGGGATTTCTCTCAGAAACACAAAATTATTTTAACTTAAAAAAAATAAATCAACACAGTATACCACATTACTAGGGGAGGAAAAGGTGAGAAACACATGATCATCTCCTTAAATACCGGGTATGGATTTTATAAAATCTCAGACCCTTCCACGATAAAACATTCATCAAACTAGAAACAAAAAGAAATTCTTCAATGTGATAAGATGAGCTGGGAAAGCCCCAAAGTTAACATCACACACTTAAAAGTCTAAATATTTTCCTTGTATGGGCAGGAAAAAGACTTCTGTTCTCACTACTTCTATTTGATTTTGTACTGAAGGTCTAAGCCAGGGAAATTAGGTAGATAAAAGTAATGAAAGACATTAGGTTAGAAGGGGAAAAAGTAAAACTATCTCTATTTGAAGAGACATACTCCTAGAAAATCCCTAGGAACCTTACTTTAAAAAAAGAAACCACTGGAAAAAAAACAAATGAGCTCAGCAAAGTAGCAAGAGGATATAATATTGACATATAAAAAATGAAAAAATATGAAAATGAAATTAAGAAACAATTCTATTTACAAATACATGAGTAGAATAAAGAACTTAGGAATAAGTTTAACAAAGTAAGTGCAAGACTTGTATATCAAGGGTTCATTTTCTTCACAATTTCCCAACATTTGTTATGACATGTCTTTTTTAATTATAGACATAATAATGCGTGGGAAATAATATTTTGTGTGGCTTTTATATGTATTTTCCTAAGATTATGCTAAATATCATTTTTGTGTTATTGGTTACTTGTATGTCTTATTTAGAAAAATGTGTGTACAAATACTCTGCCAATTTTTCAACTAAGTTTTCTTTTAATTGCTGAGTTGTAAGATTTTAAAATATATATTCTGCATATATGCCCCTTATCAGATAAATTATTTATAAATATCTCCAATTCTTCCACTCTCCTAATAGTGTCCTTCAAAACACAAAAGGTATAATTATGATGAAGTCCAACTTATTTTTTCTTCTGTTACCTGGACTTTCAGTGTCATGTGTAAAGAAGGTTTTGCTTATTCAACATCACCATGATTTACTTTGGTGTTTTCTCTTAAGAGTTTTATAGTTTTGGTTCTCACATTTAGGTTGCTGATATATTTTGAGCTGATTTTTGTGTATGTGTAAGGAAAGTTTCCAACTCCTTTCCATATAGATATCCACAGGTTTCAATACTACTTGTCAAAAGAGTGTTTTTCTCTCTTTGGATTATCCTGATGCCCTTACCAAACTCAATTTACCATAAATGTTAGGATTTATTTCTAGACTCTCAATTTTGTTATATATTGATATATGTGTATCTATATGTCTGTCTTGATGACAGTGGCTTTGAAGTAAGATTTGCAATGGAACGTGTGAATTCTTCAACTCTGTTAATACATTTTCAAGACTGTTTTGGCTATTAAGCATTTCCACATATATTTTAAGATCAGCTTGTGAGTTATTGCAAAAAGGTCAACTCACAATTTGATAAACATTGTGCTATATCTCTAGATCCGTGTACATATTGATCTGTAAGATTAATAATGCCACCTTAACATTACTAAATTTGAGATGGTATTCTGCAAATGATTTAATAAATGGTATCCAGTTAGGTTATGTTAATTATCAGGAGGTACTAATGTAGGACTTAAAGGCAGAGAAAGGGGGGAATTACTATTATTTTCTTGCTTTCCTACTATTCTAACAATCATGCCAACAGCAGCAGCCGTGGGTTCCAGTCTCTAGCTGCCTTAAGCATTCCCAGAACTGTTCTATTCTTCTGCCTTGCCTTTATCCTGAGCAGTTGTGCAGGCCTCCCTGATAAAAATTTCTGAGTTACAGCTACATTATATATTTACCTAAGCTACTATATTTTGATAAACCCAACTTCGTCCATAGTTTCACCAGATCTGATTGTGACATCTATTGCCACAGCAATAGTCTCCATGTTGTCCTAGTGTTCCCTATTGACTTATTCAGAGTTTCAACCCCTGCATCATCAATTTGTGTGGTAAATTCCCTCAGTCGAGACATCTAGTTTGGGTGCTCTATTCCTATAAAGACTCTGGGAAGGTTCCTCTGTTGCCAGCACTGGTTTTGCTTGCAGGGTAGATTCCATGCAGATGTGGAATAGGAACATAGTAATCCACAGTATCCAGTTCCATCATGACAAATTAAATTGTAAGCTATTGTTGTTTGTGACAAAGTGCCTATTGAAGTATCTTGACAGATCAAATGGTTATTGTCCTTCATAATTACAAAGTAGTGGGAATAATAACTATAAGAGGTGTGGAGAAGGATAGTTATTTCTTATTGCATTGGAGAGCTTTACAAAATGATAATGACAAGCTTGAGGCTTTAAACTCTCTATTTAGTTACAAAGAACCAGAGAGCTTCTATTGTTTAGCAGACCCAAAGCAATCATTTATTCTTTATAGCCACAGAGCCAACCCTGCAGAATGCAAGACCCAGCATTTTAATTATGCTGCCTGAGAAAGCGTAATGTTAAGTTGAACTTAAAGATTCACCAACTGAAAGCTAAAGCATTGATTCAGAAAGATAGGACCCTGAGGTTTGGAATGGGAACACATGGATAAGCTCAAATAATGCTGAGCATACAGGGCCTCCTAGCATTTCTGAGTCTTCTTTGTCAGCAACAGCTTTCCCTCCTCCCATGTATAAGTAAACTGGTCCTCCTTTGTTTGAAGACCACCTGGTAAACTTACCTGAGTTTGTAGCATGGTAAGGAGATACTAAGCCCCTCAAGCCCAACGCAAACCAGCCATTAGTGCCTATGGACTTCTAATTAGTGTTACATCTGAGCAGGCTTGAATGAAACAAATGTGAAGTCTAACCAGGATGAAGATGGTTTATAATGCAAAATATTGCAATTTTTTGTTAATTTATATCACCAGAAACTTTGGGGAATGTATGTAAGAATGAAATCTAAAAGTGTTAAATCATAGAGGACCAAACATTATTTTTGATCCAGCCAAATGGATGTGGCTAAACAATAGCTGGATTCAATATGGTGGCTCCAGCAGTTGGAAGCAGCTCTAGCTGTGCTATTTTTGCATGAACTTGACAGTGGCCTATATTTGAAGAAGTTATTATCCTAGATTTTCTTTAGTAAGTCTTAGAGAGAGGAATCTGAAGGCTTAGGAAGACGTGAATGTGGAAGTAGATTTTTTATGTGCAATTTGCACACTTAACACTCAATCTTTTGAGAGGACCCATGGATGAACTAAATGAGGCACTAAGAAATACATTAGAACAGTGAGAGTTTCTCCCAGAATGAATGATCCAAAAGACCAATCCTGAAGTCACAATGCCTGTTATGAATCACCTCAGAAGTAAAACATCATTCCCATACTGTATTATTAATTATAATGATGAACCCAGTTCAGTGTCAGAGGAAACTACAAGAACATGAGCACAAGGAGAAAAAGATCTTGGAGACATAAGGATAAAAAAGAAATAAAAATACTTGGGAAGTTGGCTGCTACATCTTGTTTGTGAATTTGACTAAAATAATGAAAATACTTTAAGTAATTTTGATACAATAAAAAATAGAAGTTTCCATAATAGAGATGTCTTAAAATACAAAGCTAAAGTTTTAGTATTTATATATTATAATTAGTTGTTGGTTTGCTAGCAGAATCAAAAAGAGGAACTCTTTCAAGTAACTAAATACAAAATTTTACTATATCTTCCTAGTTTGATATATCCTAAATACAAAGAATTGGAAAAAAAAATTCAAACCTTTTTGTGTGAACTTGTTTTGGGTGCCAATACTAGTAGTGTTTTTCTGAAATGTGTGCATTATATTTAGAATAAAGCAAATGAGAAATTATATTAGTGCAATTTGGAATGTGCATTTTTCTGCATTGGTTGACAGAATATACAGGCATAAGAAAATGAAGGTTATGTATAAATAATTCCAATTCCATTAGTTCTACATTTGAATTGATTCAATCTCATGAACTCAAGTATTACACTTTGTACATGGCATTTGTTAGTTCTTATGCTGAAAAGGTCTAGAAACTAGAAATGTGCCTCATTGCATTATTTCTCTAGTGCTAAGATTCGAGTCTGTACAATCATTTACTACCCCAAGGAACTGGAGTGACCAATTCTAGTTCTGGGAAAGAAAATGATGAGATGGATCTGGAACATATTGTCAACCAGAACACAAAAGAATCTAGGGAAGACTACGGGGACTTCATCAAAAGGACTCAGTGGCCAATTTCAGGCATTTCCTTCTATTAATTAGATAATAAATAAAAATACATAAAATATAATTAAATTCATGGGCACTTATAATTCTTATAAAATACTAAAAGCAATAGATAAGAAGAAAGAAGAAGAAAATAGAGACATGAAATGATAAAAAAATCTTAGAAGAAAGTGTGCAGAAAACTCTTGATAATGTTGGACTCAGGAAAGATTTTATGACAAAGAATTCAGTGGCCATCCCAACAACAACAAAAATTAACAAATGGGACTTAATTAAGCTGAAAAATTTCTGCACAGCTAAGGACACAACAAGTAAAGCAGAAAGACAACCTTCAGAATGGGAAAAGATATTTTCAGGGTATCAGTCTGACCATTGGTTGATAACTAGAATCTACAGAGAGCTCAAATTAATCAATGAAAAATGAGTAAACAATCCATGTACCTCTGTGCAAGAGATATGAACAGAACCTTCTCTGATGAGGAGAGATGAATGGCTAACAAACATTTGAAAAAATGCTCATCATTCCTGATCATCAGAGAAAGGCGAATCAAAACCACCCTGGGTATCACCTATCCCCAGTGAGAATAGACCACATCACAAATCTCAAAGGTGCAGATGCTGGCATGGATGTGGAGAGAAGGAAATACTTTTCCACTGCTGGTGGGAACTGCAAACTAATACAACCTTTTTGGAAGGAAGTATGTCCTTTTATCTTAAGGACATTTGCACTGGACTGTTTATTGCAGCTCTGTTTATAATCGCCAAAACATGGAAACAACCTAAATGCCCCCCAACCCAGGAATGGAATAACAAACTGTGGTATATGGAATACGAGTTGGCATTTAAAAAGATGGTAACTTTACATCTTTTTTAATAACCTGGATGGAGTTGAAACACATTCTTCTTAGTAAAGCATCACAAGAATGGAGAAGCAAGAATCCAATGTACTCAATTCTGACACAAAGGCAGTAGATGAGTGAAAACGGGGTGGGGCAGGTAGGGGAATGAGGGAGTGGAGAAATGGGAGGAGGAGGAGGATGCGGGGGTCACAGTGTATGACGCACCTCTTGGGGGCAGGGCACAATTACCGGAGGGACTTTACCTAACAATCACAATCAGTGTAACTTAATTCTTCATACCGTCAATGAATACCAAACGATTAAAAAAAAAGAAAACTAAATGTTTACCTTTGGAAGATATAATTCATTATTCATTGTTTTGAAAACTGGTTAATATAGGAAAGACTTAAGCATTTGCCCACCTTCTCCTATACCAACTGTGCATCAGAATAACCAACAATGTCTTGAGATGTTTCACTGGATCATTATCTTCTAGTTAACAAGTGTGAGAAATACAATTGCTGTATCACCATTTTTCAGTCTTTAGTGAAATAATGAATTTAGATAAATAATAGATTTATAAGGAGAGGTAGGTATTCATGCTTCCTGACAGAGACACACACTGCTATGTCTAGAGTATTGTTGCTGAACAATCTAACCTGAATATGATCAAACCCATATATCTAAATTCCACATTTCAGGAAATGCAAGTATAAAAGGAATATGTTATATTATTCCACAGAAAAATTCAAATCGTCATGAACTCTAAGACAAGTGACTCTGTTTCTTCAAAAAAAAAAAACTTTCAAGAAAGAAGAGAGAAAAGGATTAATATTTCAAAATTAAGCGACTTGAAAGACCTATCAGCCAGTTACAATGTGTAAGTTTACTTTGGCTATGACTTTGAACAAACACTTTCATAAGACAACAGGGACTATTTGAACATAGACTAAGGGGGTTGCTAACATTCAGTTACTTTTTAGTGTAGTAACGGTATCAAGGTCATTTTCTAAGAGAATTTATCTTTCATATATATATATATATGGATTGAATATTTATAGATAAAATAATGCAATTAGAATGATTTTCCTCAACTCTTAACCAAGGAAGGTAAGTGTGACTATAGATGAAACAAAATTGGCCCTGAATTGATAAGTGTTAAGTTTGAGTTAATGGGTATGTGGCACTGAATTATATACTTTTATTTTTATATATGTACTTGGAATTTTTCTCATAAAATGTTTTAAGTTAAAATATAAGACATATAAGTTTTAGATTTTATGACTGTTAAACTGATGGCTGTATCACGACATTTTAAGTCATCCTACATTGGTATATATTTAAGATCTGATAAGTCCTGTGATTAAAATATCTTCTACTTGATCTGTTTTATTCCTGGCACCAACAGCCTTATGGATTAGCACATGGCTATATGCCCAGGCGCTAAGACATGAGGGGAGAGCTAACAATAAAAATTAATGACTAAGCACTGTCTGTTATTTACCTTTGGTTAGATGCTCCAAGGGCTTGAATTCAACAATTAACCAAATTACACTTGGCTGCAGATAGTCGCTTAATTTTATAGCCTATTCACTTTGATGGTCATAAGAGAGCATGAACCGCAGAGAGGATATTTGAAATCCATAGGAAAGAAGTGGTTGGCTAGAGCCTGGGTATCCTTGCATCTCCAGTTCTTTCCATCATGCCTGGCACACAGCAAGTAATGAATTAATTTTGGCGTATCATTTTTAAAAGGAAGAGAAAAAGAGACTGAGGGAAAGAGAGCTAGTGAAGGGGAGAATAGAAAGAAGCTCTACCATTCATCTATTGTTGCAATAATGCTACGTAAAAAGAAACACCAAACCTCAGTGAGATACAAAAACACACTTTCAGTGCCAAGTATTCAGGGTATTTCCAAGTCGATCTGCTGAACTTTGCTGCAAGCTGCTTTGTTGGCATTTGGCTTATCCAGACAGGGCTCAGACGAGACAAGTGGAATAAATCGGCTCAACTACTGTCTCTTGCGGTCGACCAGACTAAACAAGATGTGCCCCCATAGTAATGCAGCAGTACGAGACAGAGGCAAGCCCTATCTTTCAAATGCTTTTCCAGCTCCTGCTTGGTCGTGTTTGCTGCAGCCTACGGACCCAGCCAGCAGCCCAGCCAACGCCAGAAGACCACCAAGTCGCATGGTGGAGGGCGTGAACACAGGGAGCGCTTGCTTTTCTGTTCTTTTCTTTTCTTTGCCCCCTACCACAGAAGAAATAAAGAAAATACATTGAATGTATTAAAGGCGTGGAAGGGCAAATGGGAGCTCTAAATATTGTTTCTCTCTTTCTCTCTCTCTTCAATACTTAATCAAAGACAATTGAAATTAAATTTTGGCTTTGAATTTTTTATTTTGAATTTCAGTGGGAGTTTTTATATCATATTTTCATTAATGCATCCTCTTTACCAACACCTGCATAAAGCATTGTATGAGCACAACCTCTTTACCAATACCTGTATAAAGCATTGTCACTTTCACATGGTCAAGGCTTGATAAATATTGATTAAATGAGCAGTTTTAGTTACAGATTCATTGTCTACCCAGACAGATCTTATTTGGCCCCAATATCTCATATGCAAGGTTGTTTGGGGTGAAACAAGTGTTATCCTGATGCTCTACTCCTGATGTTGTCATGGATATGGAGAAAACCTCATTGTCTGCATCCTGGACCTCTCGATCCGTATTCTGACTCCACCTCAGGTGGAGTGAATTTGGTACCCAGTTAAGCACAGAAGGAGAAATTGGGCACTATTAATTACAACCTCCTATTTCTCTTTATCATAGTTCAGACTTAAATCAGCCTATTTTTGCTCAACTCTGATCCTCCAAGAAGTTTCTCTCCTTATGGAAAGAATCCTACCTAATTTGAGGTCTATTATTAAGAACCCCACTTGCCTTCCACTATAAGTCTCCAAATTCACTGTTTTAATAAAAGAATCATTTACCTTCTATCTGCCTGATACTGATTTAGAATTTTTGTGGATTCTGTTTATGGTTCCCTGCTTCCAAAACACCTCTGAGGTATTGGAGTCAATTATTCTCTAGTAAGAATTAGAATGTTGGTACTAGTCACATGCATTCAAACTAATCCTTAGGAGACTGTGTTGCCCAGCCTGCACAATCCATGGTTTCCTCTAATGTTTTTCCAGAATGGTAATGTACACACGATGCCAAACACTTGACTAAAAGTGGGAAATGTCTAATCAATTACCTGATCTATAAAATGATTAACATGCAGAGCACTGAAAGTATCAAAATGATTTTCCCTTCCTGGCATCTCTTTCAATGTTAAATTTTGTCTGTACATCTCAATTCAAAGTCACTTTCACACCGAAAATTTCAATACCTGCATTTCCAAAAACATGTTTCTTTTCATTTTCCAAATGATCTACTAACTGGAATTTTATATTATGTGCTTTATATAAGTATCTTCCCAAACCAGTTGTAGCATACATCTTAAAAAAATCAAAGATTGCTAAGCTAATCTTGTGAATAAAGATTCTGGATATGAACATTCAAAGTGACATCAGCCCTGCCCTATCCTTTGAAAATGAAGAGCAGTTAATTTCTGTAATTAAATACTATTTATACTTGTTTGCGAAAAACTTATATTTAAGCTTATTTTTGAACATCACAAAAGTATTTCCATATATTTAATTAAAGGATTTTGTTTACCCTTAAATGAAGAGTCATGAAATTACTATACTTGGACTCAAGGATTACTTACTTTGTTCCATACAGAATAAAGAGTAAAAACAAAGTGACCTTATTTGTGGGTTATGTTGTACCTTTTCATGACCTACTGAACCTCTCAGTGTTCAGCAAGGACATAAGAAAGATAAGATCTATCATAGTTTATGCTTCACAAACTACCTCCATAGAAATACAGAGTTCATTTCTTCTTGTTCAAAAAGTGTTCAGATAGGGTTCACTACTGATTTGAAATTTAAATAAAATTTTGCTCAGGCATGAAAAGATGTTGTTAGTCATGCATGTATTGCTTTTTTTTTTTTTTTCCTAATATGACCTCTGTTTTCAAATGAATGACTTGTTCCCCTTCGAAAGCTGATGGGTTCCATGAGGGGGAAAAAGCTACTATCACTTTGAAAGACAACTATTTGCCTTGAATGCTTATTTCAACATTTTTTGATGTGAAAGCTAAGAACTATCAAAAACAATTTTCCTGGTTTTATTTGTATCAGGTTTACTACTTCGGAAATATACTAAGTGTATGAGTTTAATGGAAGGCATGTGGCTTTTCATGCAATCTTAAACTTGATCTTGATTTAAACATACTGATGATGTGAAAGTGCAGGATAAAAGTAATGTTGTCTTACTTGCCTTTTTTCTATGCAGCAATTCTCCATGGTTGTGCTACATGGGCAGAATAGCAAAACAATTATATATAGTACATATATTGTATTCTTTTTATATGTGCATTATCTTTTCATAGAAAGAAATTGATGTCTTTGATTAACCCCTTTTCAGCATAAAATGAGACACAGTTTATTTTGCTCTATCTATAAATGATTTTTAAAGGCCAACTCTAATCCCATAAGCAAATAGTTGTTACCTAGGTACCAGGGATGCCTTTCCTTGTCATCAAAATTAAAACCTTCATGTAGCGCAAGAAAATAGATTCATTCATTTTGTAAAATAACACTTTCACTCTGCCTAGGAAGCATTGAGGTTAGCAATAATAACTGTGGATTTAATGTTCACATTTATTTTTGTTCATAGAAAATTATATTTACAGAGAAAAGATTTAACATTTTAATCAGTGGTGTTTTCAGAATGTTTTCTTTTTCAATTCACAATAGCTTGTTGTATTTAGATTTTTTATAGCTCAGATAATTCAGAAGATAAGCATGAATTTAAAGAGCTCGGACAAGGTTCACCAAATTAATTAATGAGTAAAACTACAGCACAAAATCACTACTTCAAAAATATTTTATTTTTATTTTATTAAATCATCGAACATATATTAAGTGCCAGCTCACTATATGCCAGCTATAATACTAAGTCTATAGGAAACAAAACAAAACACAAATGTACTAGCGTATTTAACCTTTGCGATTATTTTAGAACAAGGGTGTTATAATCTCAGTTTTACAGAGGAACACACTGAGGTTTATCCATGTTGAATACTATTCCCAGGCTACACAACTGGAAAGTGTAAGAGGAGAAATCTGGACCCTTATTTTGTCGCATTATATCATATAGACAACTCTTCTTTATTTGATGTTTTACGTGTTCATCTCCTCCACTGGACTCTGCTCTCCTTGAATTTTGAGATCGTGCTTATACCTATTTCTCCTCTTGCAAATCCCCTACAGAGTCACATCACCTTGAACTCCTAAATGTGGTACAATAAATGCTTAAATAATCTCAGTTTTTAAACTCATTTTGTTAGAAGGCCTTTCCTGACCACACTATTTAAAATTATACCTCGACCTGACCACCATTTTCCCTAATTTTCAACCATGGTAATTATAACCATTTCACATAGGTTTATTATTTTCTTTCTTCTTTCTCCAAAATCAAAACTTTATGAAATAGTGTTTCTTTCTGCTTTGTTCACAATGGAGGCAAAATAATACCTATGACATATTAGGCACTTAACAAGTATTTGTTGAATGGATTAAAGTACATGCTATTATGGGAAGTAAAAATTGACATAACAGAAAAACTAGTTTACAACCATTGAAAGAATCTAGATGTTTAGTATTATGACTAAAATAGTGGTAGTGAAAAGAAAAAAAACTAATGAATCTAAAAAACACTCAAGGAATAAACAAGGTAGGTCTTGCTTATTAAATAGATAAACATTACACAAGACATGTGCAAAGGCCTAGGTGACTTCAAATAAATTCCTAATCCCTTAGAGCTGGAAAAACTTAGACTCCAAGGTCAGTATACTTTATCCCATGAACCCGAGGAGTAAACAGATTCCAGTTGGTTATATAGCATATATACACAAGGTGCATCAGACCCAGAATTCTCTCCATATGACATGGCTCTTTAGTAGACAGTAAGAACTAATTTATAATGTATCACTGTAATTTTTGTAAAGGTCAAATTTAATAGGAAGCTTTGGTTGATTTTAACCTGTACTCCAAAATCATTTGGGAACTAATAGCTCCTTTTGATCAGGTCTTAGATCATACTGGGCATGAACAAACTCCTCTGTAATTCAATTATAAATATGTTGCACACAGAAACAAAGAATAGCAAAATATGACCTTGAACAACATTTTTATTGGGTAATGAAAGTTAAATTATAAGCTATAATATAGAGGAAAATTCCATATCAAGAGTGTGATGAGATTTTGCTTTTTGTACTTGTACAAAAACATTCAATACATTTATTACATGTTAAAGATTGATCTTTAGAGTTATCTGAATGGAAAGGTTTTTCTAATACTTAAGAATGTTACAAAAGGAAAAAAAAGCTCATTTTAGCAAATTTGTAAATGAACTATTAAAGGTCATTTAAGAGTACAAATGTGAAACATAGCATCATAGAAATGCTAACATTTTAACAATTTCCTCCTGTTCATAAAACTCAATTTGAGCGAAGGCTTGTTGCACCATGCTATTCCAATTCTCAGAGATGTTATACTTTAAATAAAAAGCCACAATTATGACAAATAAATCTTCACAAATATTTATAGATCAGTTTAAGCAAGCATTTAATTTTTACAACCATGTCAAAGAAAATAACCAAACAACCAACAATCAACAATCAATGATGGTGTTGACTAGGTAGCATTTGATGAGTTTCTCATAATTTTGCAAAACCTGGGTAAATTATTAACATAGGTCCTAGACAGATGAGTAAATTGGGTCTAGGTAGATTCACTTAGAAAAGCAAGATTATGGGAGTGCTGATACATTACTTTTTCATCCCAAATTCTTTTAGGTTATAGAATTTGTGGTTCCATTAAAATGCACAAGAAATGTGAGGCTTGAAAATTAATCAATTACTCATGACTTCATTTTCCCACCACTCTCTTTTGAGAGACTTCCATGCCTTGATTGACTTAGAAAGTGAACGATCATCCCGGAGTTCAAGGGTGTCATTTTATTCCGAGGCCTTTCAAAATTGGCAAAGTTCTAGTTTCCGCTGTTACATGAAGAGCACAGATTGCCGCACAAGTATTAATGTTTCAAACCCATGTCTGGTTCATGCTGTAACTTCTACTGAATCTGGAGTTTCAGGATGGTCTGATCCATGCTCTGGGTTTAGCGTCTTTCAGCCTCTGAACTGTCTCCTACTCTGCTTGCAGGGCCACAGCCCTGTGAGGAGCTACAGTTGGCCTCATTACTGATCTGGTCCCCAGCTCCCAACCTGCTTGTTGTCTATCTCACATTTATTCACAATCACTTTTTAAGCTTTCGATATTTTCTCCCCCGTTCTCTTTCATGGCTAATAACCTTGGTTACTATTTCACTGAGACAATAAGCAACGTAAGGAGTTTCCGCTCACTCTTACCATCACATTTCTTAGTCTAGATCTACTTCTCCTTTTATCATGTGTACGCTCTCTATGAATCTGTTGAACACCAATTCCTCCAATCTTTTGGGTACCCTGTAGTCAAAGACATCATCCCAGGCATTTTGTTCTCTCTTCTTTACTTTAAAAAATATTTGCTTCACTAGTAGTTCCATCAGCATGGAAATATACCAAAATGTCTTCCTTTTAAAAGCATTTCCCTCGTGTCTACCCACTGTCCAATTAGTCCCCAACTCTTCTTACATCCATCTACTATAATATCAATTTAGCTTTTCTTTCTTGTTCCCGGGACAACATGACAGCTACTTTTGCTTGGGGGCCATCCTGATTCAGACAGCAACATGGTGGCCTCAAAGAAGATGACAAATTTGCCAAGTTGATCAACCTTAGGCTCTAACTCATTATGAAAATGGAAAGTACATGCTGAGTACAAGCAGTCTCCAAAGATGAGAAGACAAAGCAAAGCTATAATACATTGGTCATCTTCACCAACAACTGCCCAGCTTTTCAGAAAACTAAAGCAGTGTACTATACCATGTTGGCCAAAACTGGCGTGTGTCCCTCTGGTGGCAATGATGCTGAATTTGGCACAGCATGCGGCAGATATGACCAAATAGCCCAGCAGCCGTCACAAATCCAGCTGATCTTGACATCATTAGAAGCGCACCAAAACAGGCCAGAGAAAAGTAAACCCTACAGAAGTTTTCTGCAATAACACTTGCAAGAGGTTCCTTAAAAACAACAAAAGAGTAAATTATTCTTTGAGTAAAATTACTTAAGAAGTAATTATTTTCATACTGTCTTCCCCAGTCTCTGTTGAACACACTCCATCCCTTACCTTTCCATCGAAGGTTGCCGATGGCTACATTGCTCCCTATGATACTCATTTTACTTGAGCAGCATTTGACGCAATCAATCAGTCCTCCGTGTCACAGTCACATTTAGTTCTGACAGCGACGTTGCCCTCAGCTCTCAGCTCACTTCCCCGGCTGCTTATTCTCCATCTCTTTTGCTTATTCTACTATAACTTCTCCATCTGCCACCCAGAGCTCACTTCTCAGGCACCTGCTCAGCTCTAAGCATGCTAACTCCCTGGCGGACCTCATTCCATGTCATGCTTTTAAATACAATCTATGGAATGACAAGCCTCAAATGTGTGTCTGCAGCTCGGACCTCTTTCAGATTTGTATATTCATCTGTCTTCCATATATCCACTTGTTTGTCTAATAGCATCTCCGAATTACCAATACCATGAGCAAACTTCCAATTGACCCTCATCAATTCTGTCTTTCTCACTTATTTCTCCATCTCAGCAAATATCTACTTCATTACTCCATTTGTTCTATACAAGATACTTGGAGGTGTCTTTGACCTTTTCTTTCTCTCATACATTGCCTCCAATCCATCAAGGAAATATTTAAGCTCCATGCCTTCGAAATATAGCAAGTTCATGTTCAAGACCAGCCAGGGCAACATAGTGAGACCCCATCTCTACACACAAAAGAAAAAATTGTAAAAAATTACCAAGCCTCGTGGTGCACATTTGTAGTCCTAGATAAAGGAGGGTGAGGCAAAATGATTTCTTAAGGTCTGGAGTTCAAGCTTGTGATGAGTCATTGTGCCCCTGCACTCCAGTTTAGGCAACAAACTCTGTCTTTAAATATATATTTGTATATATAAAAATCAATATAGCTGTGAAATATATATAAATGTATACTCATGTATATTTGAAATATATTTTTATATACTCAACTATTTTAAAATTGCATGCAAACTTTATGGACACCCTATTAAAAAAGTATATATCTGATACACACACACATACAGGTTGGACATCAAGTTCATGTGCAATTTAAAATACTTTAACATGGTAAATTGCACATGAACTTCATGAACACACCGTATGTAAGTGCCTTGGTTCTTACAGTTTCTTCTGCATAAAATGTTCTCGTCCTTTTATTGACTCTCTCACTTCCTTCTTCTCTCTGATCTACATCATTTCCTCAGCAAGGGAATGCTAGTTAGTTACTCCGTAACTCTGGTAAAATGAAGTAACACTCCCTCCTTGTCTCTTCTTGTCTTCTTACCCACTGGTAGTTGTATCCATAGCACTCCCTACCCACTGGAGTATGCCAGTCTTCCACACTAGAAGGAGGAATCAAGATAAAAATCTTCATCTGTTGGATGATTTATCCCCAATATCTACAACAGTGCCTGGTAAACAGTGCATGTTCAACAAATACTTGTTGAATATTCTTGTCACCCTTCATAGCAAAAAGGACAATTAAAAATGTAGTCAATTATTTTTAGGCATTTAAATCAAAACAACAATAATTAAAGTTCTTTATTTCTGATATATGTGTCTCTGAAAATTGGCTCCCTTGGTTTTATAATCCCCTTCTCTCCTTGATCCACATTCTTATGTTTGTCAGCATGTATTTAGAGACTTACTTTAGCACTGACAATTTCCTTAATGATCTTCTAGGAACTCCAGAGTAAATTGCTTCAAATAACTGCCACCAGGATCACGCAGAGAGCCAAGGTAGCAAGTATTGTACTCTCAGATCCAATGGAAACTCTCAACTCTCTGCTCTGACCAGATTTTTACATCTATTTGGAATGGCAGGTGAAATTTTGTCTTCAGATTTATACAAGGAGTCACCTTGAAAAGCTGAACTCCTGATATAGAAGCCAAGCACAATAGAGCTAATTTCTCCTGTAGTTGCATGAATACCCTCTCTGGATGTTAACTGGTCTCATCAGTGCAGCTTTGGGGCTGCTAACAAGTGGATCTGTGGAGTTCGGCACCACGGGGGCAAGCCAGATATATTTTGGAGCAGGATTCAGCAATCTTGTTCTGCAAAGGGCTAAACAGTAAATATTTTAGGCTTATTGGCCCCATACAATCCTTGTCACATATTCTTTTTCTTTTAACAACTCCTTTAAAAATATAAAAACCATCCAGCTCCAGGGATGTACAAAAACAAGCCACATACTGCATTTGGCCAATTGACTATGATTTGCCAAGCTCCGATTTAGAGATTAGCATCTTTTTGCAACGTCTGAGATGGCCTAAGTGCAAGATTCCCAGGATGCAGGAAAGGAAAGACCTATAGAGATTGAGTATTTAATGAGGGAAGCAAAAAAATAACAAGCCACTGGAGAATGTCCTAGTCGACTAGTAATCAATAACAGACAGGACAAATGGCAATTTTGAGCACAGAACACAGTAAGTTATATGGATTGTTACTTCAAATGCTCTTACAAGAGGCAGTGGATGAATGTCTAGGCGGGTGGATTATGGACTAGGTGTAAAACAAACATTATGTCAGAAAAGGAAGAACCCCTGAGAACTGGTCTTAAAGACCCAAATCTTAGTCCTGCCCCTCTAAGAAGGATGACACATACAGAGATTCTTGCTGGGAAGAACACAGACGACATAGATTACCAGGCGTGTAGCTACCATTTATTTGGTGTTCATGTTTTTATTGAAAAGACAGTATTGCCAGTTACTCTTGTAGGTGTTTCAGGGATAGCAGGAGGCAGAGTAGAAGATGTGCCCAGAATTCCGGAGCGTGCATTCAAGTCAGGAAAGAGATACAGAAAACACAACCAGTAAATAACAAGATGATTTCCCACAGTGGTAAGTTCATAGTAACTGCATATATAGGCGCTTAAAGAGGATAATAAGCTAAAGTTAAAGTAAAAATTAAGTTTTTATTCATCTACTGCCATCACTGAAGACAAGAGGCAAAAAGAAGCACCAGCTCACCAACATTCCATTTATTCCAAAAGATTTCCATGTATCCCCCCGGAACAGCACAGAGCAGGTTGCCAGATGGATGAAGTGTAGATGGAAGGGTCATTTCACTTCCCAGAAGCCCCACACGAAATGCCTCTTTATGGATCCATGAGCTGGGGTCAGGAGAAGAGCAAGGGCTGGGAGAAGAGGGGCATCAGTCAGAGTCCATGTGCTCAGCCAAGGTCCCTAACAGACAGGAGGCCTTTACATGTAGGAGCCTGAGCTAGAAATGAGATGCGCCTATGAGCACATGAGCATGGTTGACAGGGCGGAGAGAGGGTGTCCTAAGTCTATGACCTCAACGTGTCTCCAGAAAAAAACAGAAAGCTGCAATGCAGTGGCTGTGGTGTAGGGAGGGCCCTGCCCCACCCAACACCCCCAGGAGGTCTTTCAGGCAAAGCTTTATAATTGCCTGTGGTTGGTTCTGAAAAAGCACATGTAGAATTTGGGTCTAGGAAAAGATTCCTACTTGGAAGAAAAATATAAATATATATGAAGACCTCAGAAATGAGGTATATCATTAAGCTGGCACTCAAGAAGAAGGTCACTGCACAAATTGTTGTGAGACTAGAATTCCAACAAAAAGAAGAGAAATTGTAAAGCGATACAGCAAGGAACTTGGGAGATTCAAGGAATAGAGAAAAGGCCAATGTGTCTGCAGCACTGCAAACAAGACAGGTTGTTATGCGAGGAGACATGTCATCTCCTGAGCTCCTGCCCTGTTCCAGGCACTTTGCTGAGAGCTGGAGATGTTGCCTAAAATCAACCACGGTCTCTGCTACCATCACACACTCATTCAGACTCAGGCAAAGCCATCGCAATTAAAAAGAGAAGGCAATAAAAAGGAAACATTTATCGAGTTCCACTTCATCAGGGAATGTGGCAGAAGCATTACATTATTGAGACCTCAAAGCAACCCTGTGGGCTGAAGTTTATAATCTGTGTTTCTACCTATAAAGCAAATAAGTCTCATAGAGCTTAAGGAAATTATCAAGTACAATGACTTAATAACTAAATCTATAGTCTGCATTCTTGCTTCTATACCATAAGTGACTGGAAGCTTGGAGATTTTCATTAAGAACTAGGGCTTGAAGCTGGAGAAATCCTATGATCTAGGATGGCTTGCAGGTTAGCTTGTATCTACTTTGTTAGGATCTTATCTACGCTTTTCTAAGGAGTGATTTATTTGAGTCTTAGAGGATGCTGTGTGCATAGCTATAGCCTGAGTAGCTGACACTGCACACATTCCAAGCTGCAGGGGAGGTTGGCAGGGGGAACACTAGTCCACTGATCCTCTTCCCACCACCAACAGCCGAGGCCTTTGCCTCTGGGCATCCTGGGGTCATACGCCTCACGTTGAGCCATGACTCAATTCCACATGACTTCAGAAACTCCATCCTAGCTTACATCTTAAACTGAAACACAGTCCTTGAGAAAAAGTGATGGCTGATTAAAAGACTTGACATAATAACCAAAACCCTGACATTGAAGCACTCCAAGTTATTAGCCTGGCTCAGAAATGAACTGCCATGTCTTTCTGGGAGATTCATTTCATCTTCTCTTCAATTTTGGTTCTAATTTACTAAGAATATGAATATGTCAAGTTATAGCAAAAATAAACATGTATCTTGGTGTTCTTATCTTTGAAATGGGGATAATAATATACCTTCATTCAAGAGTCTGAGTCGGACACAGGCCATGCGTCTTACATGGGTATCAAGGAGTCTGATGATACAATAATTGCAGCCTTTTCCCTCATTGCATAAAACATTTCTCAAGGCTCAAATGGAATGCCCCCATTATCACCTGCATTTGTTATTATGTTTCTTCACTTACATATCCTCTTTCAGGTCTACAAAGAGAATGATTAATATTTTAAAGCAACAGCAGAGTGCTGTGATACACCGTCATTCTAACCGGGGCATTTTAATGCAATTTTGCAATGTGACTGGAGCAGAGACCTCAGGTTAATGTCTACTGTCTTTCACTTTCAATTTAGACACTAGATTAAGGATGATTTGCTCTTTGTGAACATGACAGAGACCTTTTGAGATGAAATGTATTTAAGCCAATCTAGTTGCGGGAGTTGTTGGGACCAAATCCCTGAGGGTCAACATCATGGTGACTGCTGAGAAATACCTCTCCGGTTCTCAGAAATGACAGCTTTTCATCTGCAGCCATGACAGACAGGAATACCAAAGCAAAACTCAGCTTCATTTTCTGTTCTCTATCCACTTATCTATTCATAGCAAGAGAATATTTTCATTAGCAAAACATTACAACTTCTCCCCATACTCTGTACACAGTTTTCTCCTTTTATTGCTTGATGTATCAGGGGCCCCTTTTTCTTTCCTAAAAATAGGCTACTCGTCCTTCTCCCCCATAGTTGTGAAGGCTGCATCCCCCAATTCTTGGTCTGTCTTCAAATCAATTCAATGCTACCACAGGCTGTCAAGCATTTCTGATGCAAGCTTAGGCAATTAACCCCTCCTTTCTGTTATGTTCTTCCCAGTTCTTTCAGTGGGGTAAACCAAGGTAAATGCAAAAAAATAAATAAATAAATAAAAAGCAGATGCTATGAAATGGATATATTTTTTTGTTAGAAAACTATAGGAAAACATGTATTATTCTAGCCATTCATATGCAGATTGATATTTTTTCCATTGTTGCAGAGCGTTACACATACTAAGTGCTCAAAAATGGTTGCTTTTTTGTTTTATAATTTTTTTGTTTTCAAGGAACATGAATACATGATCTATGTTTGTCAGAATTTCTCTCTGGATGAATTTTAAGAAGTCGAAGCATATATATTTGCCAGAAAGATCTGCACGCTCTTGGTAATTATAGTCATAATGCTCTCAGTGACTAAGTCACTTATATTTCCTAATTGAACATCCTTCAGGAGATTCGTGTTTTAGGACATTTCCACTACAGAAGAGCTTTCAAAAAAATATTGGCAAGTATTTCAAACAACAGAAAAGAGGAAACATTAGAGAACATACTCTTAAAAAAATATATAGTAGAAGGGGGAAAAAAGCTAAATCTTCATAATATCTTCTAATTTTTTCCAGTATCCCCAGTGAGAAGTGGGAATGTTCGGCAGATCCAGATTATAAAACAGTCAATGAGAAAAAACTACATAAAATGATGTCATGTATTTGCATTCTATCTTAATTTCCTTCCTGTAGTGAGTTTAATACATAAACATACCAGAATGAAGTCATTTTCTAAATGCTTTTAATATTTTAAATTTCAGTTTTAAGGGTAACTTATTTTTAAAAACCAAATGTCAATTAAGAGCTCCTCTACAGGGAAACCTAGACTAAGAAAAATAAGTCACGATTTACATAGCTTCCTACTTGTTTTAAAACATTATTGCTCTTAATTCAATCACACAGTCAATGGATGTTTATCCTCCGTTCTGCCTCCTTCTAGCTCCGGAAGCACTAACTTTGCATCACACGCAGGCTGGGATGCTCTGTGGTACAATTCCCAACTGCAGAGCTGGCAGAGGGCTACTTCTCAGCCACCTCTGAGAAAGCTGCTCCTCCTGGCTTTTGACTGTGGCACAGAGAAGTAACTGCCACTGGGGTCTTTTTCATCCCACTTTCTACACTTAACTTCACCCTAATCTCAAAGAGGTTTTTTGTTTGTTTGTTTGTTTTTTTAATAATTTTATTGAATCATAATTATGTACATTGGTGCAATCACAGGGCACGATTCATATACATTCAGAAATATTTTGATTATACTGTTACAGATATCCTTCATGGCATTTCCTTGATCACTATATAAAGACATTAATACTCTACCTTTAATAAGTTTCGCCAGTACCCTGCTAAGATGCAC
>CAUYON010143063.1:0-19274 GCA_963573935.1 Arctocebus calabarensis | reverse complement strand
ATCTGAGATATTTTATCAACCTGATTGACATACCATTCATGATATTTTCTCGTTTACTATATGGAAACATTCTTGATCTTTGTTTAGAAGTTTTCTCGTGACCCTTCGAATATGCACCACACATGTGATCTCACCCTTTGTGCCATCTCCGCCAACCCTCTCCCTCCCCTTCTATTGTTCAAGTGAAGGCTACAACCCATTTAGTAGTGCATTTAAAATGACTCCAGGAAGCTATCGTGATGTTGTGAGGCTGTAGGGACTGCCGTCTCTGAGAGAGAATTCTCGAGGGCGAATGGAAGAGTTCTAGTCTCCACGTTCTTCTCACAGGCAAGCACCTCTTCGCCTCCCTACGGGCAGTCACTGCAGCTCCTGCAGCTTGAAGAGATGAAACTGTACAGTGTCTCGGAGGGTGCCTCGAAAGCTCCTCAACTGCATCTTTTGAGTTCACAACTTTTTATAAATAGCTGTCTTCGGGCGCACACCAAGAAGGGCAAGTCAAAGTGAAAATAGCCTAGTTCTTCTTCTCAGCTAAGAAGGCCTACTTCCTACACCTGTCAGACTGAACAGGGCGTGTCACTGGGGGACTTACTTGGTTCTGTGCAGAGTCACAGCTGTAAAATCAGATGCATTTTTGTCTATTTTTACATTCCTAAAGAAAGGTAATCCTGGAAAACAACCCAGTTTAGTATTTACAACCTCGGCATGGTTGATGGTTTCAAAAGATTAATATTGATTTTGGGAATGGTTCATTGCTCTTATCTTCAAAACAGCATAGTTCTCACTTGCACCTGTTGTGGCTATGGGAGATGTTATGGGTTTGGGGTTACGGGTTTGGGTACTTCATTCAAAATATGAGCGGCTGTCAATTTAGAAGGAGTAAGAAATACTGCACACTGCCTTAAAATATTTATTATTTTAACTCCTGATGCTTGAGAATGAACAGATACAAGAAACATTTAAATATGATGTGATCAATCCAACGGCCAAATATATATATATATATATATTTTTTTTTTTTTTTGAGACAGAGCCTCAAGCTATTGCCCTGGATAGAGTGCTGTGGCATCACAGCTCACAGCAACCTCTAACTCCTGAGTTCAAGCGATTTTCCTGCCTCCGCCTCCCAAGTTGCTGGGACTACAGGCGCCCGCCACAACGCCTGGCTATTTTTTGGTTGTAGCCATCATTGTTGTTCGGAGGGCCTGGGCTGGATTCAAACCCACCACCTTAGGTGTATGTGGCTGGCACCTTAGCCACTTGAGCCACAGGCGCGGAGTCCAATGGCCAAATATTTTAAAAACAAATAATCAAAATAAAACTTACTGACCAAACAAAGAAACAAAACTGGAAATAAAAATGGTCCTGAGTGGGTCTAGCCAACTGGCTATGCAATTGTCTGGGAACTCATGGAATATTTATCCTGACCTCTGATGGGAACAGGAAATTGATACCCAGAGAGGTAAAGTGACTTGCCTTAACCCTCTTATGGTCAATGTCACTGTTCAGCTCTTTAGCTTCTTTTCTACCCCTCTATACATCTTCCTTTGTATCAATTCTCTAAGGGATTGAATAATACAGTTTGGGCATCTGTCACTCTTAGCTTGAATTCTACCAGTTTACTACTCCTACTTGGCTCATGAAGTCTGTCTAGAGCAGCCTCAAATAGGTTCAGGAATCATGTAGCAACAAAAACCTTTCTTGGTAGCATGGGATATGAATTATACTTTGTATTTGGGAAGCAAACACTGGAATCAAACTCCAGCCCTGCTACTTACCTGCTGTGTGATGCTAGTGTTTTATGTCATTGGAGTGCTGTAACAAATTACTGCAAGTGGGTGGCGCCTGTGGCTCAGTGAGTAGGGCATCGGCCCCATATACTGAGGGTGGTGGGTTTGAACCGGCCCGGCCAAACTGTAACAAAAAATAGCCGGGCGTTGTGGCGGGTGCCTGTAGTCCCAGCTACTTGGGAGGCTGAGGCAAAAGAATCACCTAAGCCCAGGAGTTGGATGTTGCTGTGAGCTGTGTGACGCCACGGCACTCTACCGAGGGCAATAAAGTGAGACTCTGTCTCTACAAAAAAAAAAAAAAAAAAAAAATACCACAAGCTTTGTGGCTTAAAACAATAGAAATGTATTCTCTTTCTGGAGGCTAGAAATCCAAATCCAAGGTGTTGGAAGTGCCATGCTCCCTTGGAAGGTTTTAGGGAAGAATCCTTCTTTGCCTCTTCCTGGCCCTGATGGCTGCCAGCAATCTTGGGGTTCCTTGGCTGTTAGATAAAATAAGTTTGTCAGTTGATTGATTTTCCATGGGATTAATGCCCATGTACTTGGCACCAGAGGGCCCATGGGAGGCCTGGCTATGCATTCTCTAACGGTCTCATCACAACATAGACTCTACTGGTCCCTTGGAGGATCACTGTGGAGATACACTTATTGGTGCCACAAGCTTTCTCCTTAAACCACAATGATAACATCCCTTCTATCCATCAGGGTTCTGCTTGGATTTAGCAGTAACTCTTCTCTATTATGTTATAGGAAAGAAACCTTCACTTTCTTTTCTTTTCTTTTTTTAAAACAGAGTCTCACTATGTCGCCCTTGGTAGAGTGCTATGGCATCATAGCTCACAGTAACCTCAAACTCCTGAGCATAAGTGATTCTCTTGCCTCAGCCTCCCAAGTAGTTGGGACTACAGGCACCCACCATAATGCTTGGCTATATATATATATATTTTTTATTGTAGTTGTCATTGCTTTTTAGCCGGCCCAGGCTGGGCTCGAACCCATCAGCCCCTGTGTATGTGGCTGGCGCTGTACCCACTGAGCTACAGGTACCAAGCCTGATTCGTTAATTTTTTTAATCAAAAATAATTATAACAGGGATGTTATTCCTGATCTTTTCACCTCGTTATGTCCCTCTGTGTGTAGGTCCCTGTTGTCCTTGTTTGGCACTATGTCCCATCCTGGCTTAGTCAGATGTACTTCTGCATGAGTTTCCACATTCAACATTGTCACTTTCAGTATGTCTACTGCAGCCCAGGCCCTGCTGTAAAAGAACAAACTAATTATTGACATCCAGCTCTTGACAATCCAACAGAAGTCACCCAGGGACAAAGATGTTCACATAAAGTATTACTAAAAAGTAGAACTTTTTAAAAACAGAGATACCAGAATCTATACACTTGTCTGAGTTTGTTAATCATAGTTTAAGTTTGGAAACTGAAAGTGATAAGCTGACCTTTTTGAACAACAAAAGCATTAACTGAAGATACAATGATGTGAAAACACCAACAGTGTGAAAAGTTCAGAATGTGATAAATATACAATCTTCACCCTTTCTCTGATAGCTCAAAGTTGAATATCCTGCACATCTATTCTGAATTCCAGTATTCTGGAAGTGCTGCCACATTAAATAATTTGGGTTTCTCAATGCAGGCATCCTTAGCCCTGTGGTCTCTGGCTAAGTAAGTGACTTTTCAGGGCTGTTGGCAGGCTGAGCTCTTGTTCTAGAAGAGACCATGCCAATATTGGATTATCTGTTCAGACTCTGTATCTAGCGCATTGGCTGATACAGCTATTGCAGCGCTTCTTGCTATGGTAGTAATGGTCAGCAAGCCAGCCTAGCTTTGGACTGCAGCTAAGATTGGATTGGATTTTTCATATTGATTTCATTGATTATCACAATCATAGCAACATACTATGCATGTTACCTATTGGGCCCTCAAAAAAAGTTTACCTAAGTCATATGACACATAAATGTAACTGAACCTTTGTAGTACTCTCCTTGGGACATTACATATTTGTTCAGTGATCCAACTCTTACATTCAAAATTTTTTTGGGGGGGGGATTATTATCAGGGACAATTAGTAATCCATACAAGGATATAATTTTATAAATTTCTTAATTACTCAAATACTAATCATGGAGCTTAGAAATATTTTTGCTATTTATAGACATAAATTGACCTCAAAAATAAAAGATTTCTTTGCATGAGGAACATATAAAAGACTATGCTGACGACAACTCTGAGTCTGACTCTAGTCTCCTTGTTTTGGCTGCCTGGCAGCACACCTTTCATTCTGCAAAAATCCGGTGCTTTGGAATTTGGCTTTCCATTGTGCAAGGACGAACAAACCCAGTTGGTTCAGTTACAAAATGGCACCTCAGATGGGACTAAATTAAAGTTCCTTCTGAATTTTTGTTTGCTCTTGCCTTATTGGCCCCATGTGAGGAACTGGATCTGATAGTGGGTCTGAGCAGCAGCCTGGACATTTGAATTGGCAGAGATTTCATCCTGGTTCCTGCTTTCCTGGCACAGCGCTGCTGACCTCTGGTGATTTTTCTTTTAGTTTTGCAGCATAGAAAAGTTTTGGATTTTAGAAGGCAACATCTTCTTTCTTCCCTCCCTCCCTTCTTTGACTGGCCCTCAACTCCTTTCTTGTCTTCTTGGTAGTGGGGCCTTTGCTGGGGGAGTTCCCCTTTGGTTGGAAGGAGGATAAGGGAGTGCCCTTACGGAGGTAGCCTTGTTTAAGAACGTGGAACTTGAGTGTGTGTTGCTTAAATGTTAAGTGCAGCGTTCGTTGCTTGTTCGGTTTGAGTGTTTGCGTTCTGATCGGGATAGTAAGTAATACTTGGTATAAGCAGGGGTTAAAATTTTGATGATCAAAGCAATGGCCCAATTGGAAAATTATTTAAATGGTAGTCCTCGGACCATCATTGCTCCCTCTGGTGCTTTTAGGGTGCTCCTAGGTGACGAGGGTATATCCACTCCATCAGTGATTGTCAAGAAGGAAATTACATAAGCACCCCACAGCAGACTCCAGACACCTCCCTAGTACAGTGCCGTGATTAGGCTATCTCAGATACCTTGAGATTTTGCAGTGGAGGGATATCCTGAAATAAAAGGATATTTCCCCACTGCAAAATGGGGAATATTAATCGTAACAGGACTCTGCACAAGTCATACTGGTAATTTACAAAAAGTAAAAGGGGAATTGGGATGTTGGTGTCTCAATTGGTGGAGATTACCTTTAAGGTATTTAACAGCCACAACCAGGTACATGAAGGGTGGAAATAAAGCCTCAAGCTCTGACAGTCATTCTCAAAGAGTAGTTCTAAAAGTTAACTTTGACCAATGTCAGAGTCATTGCAATGATTATATAGAGTCTGAGAAGATGACTTTTGAAGGAGAAAGCACTCATTAGTATGTAAGTACTACACTATTTTATAGTACATTAAATAAGTCAGATTTGTCTAGTAAGAGGAGTTATGCTATTCACCTGCTATAAATTGTGTATATGTATTTGCCATTTAAATGCATTCTTCTATAAAAGGTGACGCAGCATTGCTAATGAAAGTTGGATCTAAGAATAGCGCTAGTACCAAGTTCAGAAAAGTCACCCTGGGGGGAAAGTGCTCAGCAGTTTGTATTTAAATAGCTTCCTTAAATATATTCCTGTTACTCTCTTGCATATGAGCTTACATGTAATTCATGTTTATTTATAATTACTTGAGGGGGAAGGAGTATTCAACTTTTAGAATTACAAATTATTAACTTTTTTAGGTAGTACTGTGAAAATTAATTTCTGAGAATAGATAAAATGGAAGGGTCTGTAGCAGTTTGTTTGGTGGAGGAAGATTTCAGTGAATGGGTTACTGTTGTGGCCCCTATGGCCTGGTCTTGGTCGCCGCAGGAAGGAACCAGGCGTGACATGGATTTGAAGTACAAGCTTGCGGGAGGCGGGCTAACCTTAGTTACAGGGTAGCCTCGAGCCCCCTCCGCAACTGCTATTTATTAAGGTCATACACAACAGGTGTGGAGAGTTCAGGTAATTACATATGAGGGCTGCCTGCGTAAGGATGGCCACGTGCTCTCCTCACGTGTTCTTCCCCCACATCCCTCATGAAGAACTACTAAGCATCGATGTTTCACACATGCTTACTAGTGAGGGATCGACCTTATCTCATTCTGGAACACTGAGTTACTTGGGGGATTGCCCCCAAGTCAGGAAACGTCTGTAGGCTTGCCAGGAGACTGTCCTGTTCTCAGCATTTCCCTTTAATGAGATAAGAATCAGTAACTGTCCTTTGCAAGCATGGTGTCCAGTCCTCTACAGGTTACAGTGCTGCACATTAGGGGGCAAATTCTGTCCTTCCTTTCCTCCTTTCACCCATATCCAATGTCCGCTTTGGTTTCTACATGACCAGCGTTGCTGCTACAGCTGCTACCATAGGAGTTTTGCCCTTTGTTTTTGATTGCTCTTGTTTTTCTGCTCCGGTGTTGTAGCCCACCCAAGTCAGGCCTATACAGCTGGAGGAGGTGGGGGGGCACTTACTGGTTTCTTCCTCTCAGTTTCTAGATGACCTCTTCAGGGCTGAGCAGAGTAGGAAAGGGAGAAAGGAAATTCTTTTTCCCATCTTCTTCACAGCCTGTTAAGCAAAGCTTTTTTCCCCTTAACTTTTTCTCACTTGATTGAGTCTGAGGGTGATAGTTCACACTTTGTAAATAGAGATGCTTCCTGTGTCTCCTCTTGGGGAGAGGGAATACCACTCCTGTCTTAGTCTGCTGTAACAGAATTACCTTAGCCTGGATGGCTTAAACAACAAACCTTTATTTTGTACAATTCTGGGGTCTGGGAAGTCCAAGATCACGGTGCCTGCATGTGTGTGTTATATGTGTGTGGGGGGAGTGTTGAGGGCTGCTTCCTGGTTTGCAGATGGCCGTCCTATATCCTCCCGTGGTGGAGAGCACAGAAAGGAAGTAAGCTCTCTCTCTCATGCCTTCCTATAAGGGCACTAATCCATCACTAGAGTGACACTGTCATGACTAATTACCTCCTAAAGGCCCTGTTTCCTTATACCATCCCACTGGGATTCAATATATAAATCTGCAGGGAAACAGAAGCACTCAGTCTATTACTTCCCCCTTACACTGTGTGTCTCCCTTCTCAACTCTTCAGCATCACTGAAATGGAAGATGCCTAGGGTTTTATTTTATTTATTTTTCCTTTTGCATGTATGATCCAGATGACACCATTCTAGGTGTCCCTAAAACATCTAGACATCCAAAGCTACCATATTCTTTAATATCCAAATGGAAAGTGTGATGCTACCATTTTATGTGCCATGGGACCTCCTTAAGTTTCCCCAAAATATTTCAGAAGGAGTTATTGTTCTCATGGTCATTCATGCTGTGATCTGTGTCCCCGTTTTAGCCTTGATGCTAAACCAGAGGCTGTCGACCCTAAGTCCCTGGCACATAACACTGTTTTTTCCCCTTTATTTATTTTTTCTTTCTCTTTGTATGTTACTGCTACGACTTTTGTGCTACAAACTCAGACTCTTGAATGATGTGACTTTCTTGGATTTTTTATGATTGTGTTTAATGATCACCATTTCACATAGTGGCAGCAGCTTAATCTTAGCCAATTTCAGGGCAAAGTCATTATTTCTCCCCTTGCTGTTTTCTCTTTTTCTAAATTTTGGGCTTTTGTGGTGTCAGAACATCAAGGGTGGTGGTGGACTCTAGCCCATTGTCCCCATCTGCCCATGCTGGCCTTGACTTCAGTGTCATCATGTTTGGTTCTTGTTTCCCATTTCTTCACACTGATATTTGTGGAGATGTCCTTTGTTCTTCCTAGTCTATGCAAGTTATGGCTACTGAGATTGCCTTGTCCTGACTGCAAGGAGTCCCTGGCTGTCAGTGACACATCTGTGCCACTCTTGGCCAAAGAGGAAGATATTCCACCGAATCCTGCAGTCCTTTGGGGTGTCCTGAAACTCTGTGAGGCTGCCCGAGGCCTGCTTCTCTAACATGAAGAGACATATTGTCTATGGGGCTGGGAAGTGGTGGGAGAAAAGACCCTGCTCACCCGGAAAGTAAAGCACTAGTTTCCTTTGCCCTCCGATCCCCAAACTCCTCTGGAGATTTGATGGTTCCTTCTTTCCCTTGGGTTGTTCTGGGGACAAAGAAAACAGCAACTCCTCAAAGACACTAAAGTGACTGGGCGTGGTGGCCTGAGTTTGTAATCCAAGCACTTTAGGAGGCTGAGGCAGGAGGATCCCTTGAGCTTAGGAGTTTGAGGCTGCAGTGAGCTATGATGATGCCACTGCACTTCAGCCAGGGCAACAGAGTGAGACCCTCTCTTAGAAAAAAAGGGGAAAAAAGACATTGAAGAGGAGTCGTATTCTCCATTCTCCTCTGACTCTTCCCTTTTATAATCACAAGAATATCTAGAGGGGTGTGGGGTGGGGTTACAAAGAACTGTTTTTGACTAATCACATGTTATTTTAAATCTGTGATTTGTGCCTGGAATCCTAATATTTTGAAAGTCAAAAGCCAAGCACCTGAGCCCTGTGCCCTGCTGTAACATCTTTCTCCTGTGGAATGTTATAGGTGAGCAAATGGGGATGGAGTGGGGGAGGGACCGTGGTAAGATTCGGAAAGCAGGAAGAGCTGGGAACAAGAGCTGCATTGGGTAACATTTCAAAATAATGTTCCAATACTTGAATAAGTCTTTTTCTGAAGCTTTGGAAGTGAGTATTAGAGGGTGTCAATAGCACAGTGCCTTGCAGAGAACCATGGGACAGGGCCCAGCCACACTCTAAGCCACCAGCAATTGCTCCCTGCCTGTCTCCTCCCCCATCTTTAGCCTTTTCCTAGTTACTGAGTCACTGCTCCCAAGCCTACTTTCCTTTCTGGAACACCTACAGATTCTCCAAGTTCAGTACATTTATTTAGCTTCTTTTTTGTGTCATCCATTTCTTCCAGATCAAGGCCTGGAGCAGGGGGTGTGGGCTCTTTCTCATTTAAAAATGTCCTCTAGGGGGCGGTGCCTGTGGCTCAACCAGTAGGTCGCTAGCCCCATATACCAAAGGTGGCAGGTTCAAACCCAGCCTTGGCCAAACTGCAAAACAGAAAAATAGCCGGGCTTTGTGGCGGGCGCCTGTAGTCCCAGCTACTCGGGAGGCTGAGGCAAGAGAATCGCCTAAGCCCAGGAGTTGGAGGTTGCTGTGAGCTGTATGACGCCATGGCACACCACGAAGGGCGATAAAGTGAGACTCTGTCTCTACAAAAAAAAAGTCCTCTAGGAATTCTCTTGTTAAGGAGCTATTGCCTACCCCACACAATACTTATGCATGTAAATATACCTTCTTCCCATTATTTGAAAGCAACTGCAGTCTTATTTTGTTTAAAATAAACATGTTCCTTTCTTTTACCCAAGTGTAAAGAATTACTTTGGTTTATTTTTCTTGAATTATATTTACTCTTTTAAAAATGGACTACACCTGGGATCAAGGAGTTTCTATTGGTTTTACGAAGTATCACACCCAAGGAAATTGAGCCAACAAAATTTGCATGCATAGTATCAGGTCTCCTTGCTTCTAAAAATGCATACCTCCTTAATAGCCTCCACTTCCGGAGGCTCAGAGAACTGAAACCCAAACCTACATCAGGCACACTGGCCATTTCCCTCAGTGACACCGGATCTCAGTGAAAATATTTGTTAAAGGGGGAAGCGATGGAGATGCAGATGATGCCATATTAATTTAAGTGCACTTGGTTTACTTTGAATATGAAGCATGATTTCTTTAGGTAGGTGTGGAGCTGTGCAGAGTCCAGAAACACTGCATGGTGTCAGAGTTTATTTTCATGGATACTTTTGTTTCATTATGATTAAGAGTTTCACAATGAAATATTTTAAGGAATTAATTTGTATTTAAACCAAGTAGTGCTAGAAGGGAGTTGGCTCTGGGGAGAGATGCTTTCACATGTAGTGTTCAGACTTTGACTCAATTTCCTATATTCTTTGCCCCTTGTCCCCTTAACACATCCCATTCCCCACTCCAATTTTTCCAGAGAATATATAATTATCTTCTCCTATGGGGGCAGGGTAAGTGGGAACCACTGGTCTAATTGCTATATATGTAGACCAAAACATTTCCCCCTTTTTGCATCCCACTGCTCTTCCTTAGCCTTCTGTGGCATCTCTGTTCTGCATTCTGAGCTTCTACAGGATTCTTTGACTTTGCCAAATCTCTTACCATTTTCCCACCTGCTGTTCCTCTTCATATTTGGGGATTCAACACCACAAATAATCTACTGCAGGGAATGAGATTGCTGGAGGGCCTGGTAGTCACAGGTGAGCACTGTTCTTACCATACCACTAGGGACTATGGCAGTCTTCTCTGCCTCCTGGGCACTGGGTGTCCTCTCTTGCTGCTCATTACAGCATAAGACTTCATTCTTGGTGGCCACCTTGAATCTGGAACAATTCCATAGCTGTGACAACAAAGGAAGATTGACTCTCTCTCTTCTACAATCAAACCAGGCAAGTAGATCTCAAAGTAGAGTTGCTTGGACTTCACTGGGTTTGAGTGCAGAAAAAACAACAACCTTTCTTTACTTCTCATGCTCTCTCTGTTGGCCCAGTCCTGTGCACAGAGAGCTTAGCTGGACTTATAATCACTCATACTGAAAAATAAATGAGCTGAGAAAGGATCCTAGGCAGTTCTCAGATGCCCAAAACCTGTTGGGAGCTGCAGCTCTTTCTATCTTGGAGGAGAGGGAGAGAAAGGAGTGATTATTGCTCAGAAGGCTAGCCAGCAACCAGTTTTCCAGAGAGAATCCCATTTTTGGTTCCCCCAGCTCAAGCAGCCTGGTAATTCACTAGTTACCCCAATATGTGAGTCCAGTCTTGAGGCAGAAAAGTAAAGGCAGAGCTAAAGATCTGTGCTGGCCACTCTGTACAGGCCTTAGCCAAACAGTCTGTAACACTCCACTGTAAAGCAAATGTCTGTGTTATTTGTATATCTTTCTCTTGGAAGGCGCTGGGCCTAGATAGTAACCTTGCAACTTCCTTAGCCTTCCCTTGCCCTTGAAGACAGGTAGCCCGCCGGAGTCAAGGGCACGGGCAGATCTGTCCTTCCCTCGAGTCCCACGACTTTCACCTTTGTCACGTACCTCACATCCTTTATGACTCTCATGTGCACCCTAGCCCTAAAAAATGTATAAAAGAAAGGCAAGAGATTGGGTTGGTGGGCTCGGCTTTTGGGACACTAGCGGCCAGAATAAACTCGCTGCTTCCTCCATCGACTGGTGCCTGAGTCTTCTGTCTGCGTCGGTTTTCCTGCTACAGTCTAACCAGACATCCTGACCAGTAGGCTCCCCCACAATGCCCCTTGGCAGTGATGTCCTCAAGAAAACTTAGGTCATGGGGTTCATGTGGGAACTTCCCTAACTGCCTTTGGGTGTGCAAACTCCAGGCTGTTAAGCTTAAACAGTGGCTATTGATAGTATTCCATCTTTTAAAAATTTAATTTATTTTTATTTTTTATTTCAACTTTTTTATTGAAGTATATGTTATATACTATAAAGCATACAAATGAAATGAAATGTTACCTTCACATATGGCTGTGTAACTTCTGCCCAGGCCAAGATTATTTTCACCACCTCAGCAGTTTCCTCCATACTTGTCCGAGTGTGATAAACTCCAGGGTAACCTAATCTCTATCCCAATAGATTAATTGTGCCAGTATCTGGACCTTCATATAAAAGAAATTATATTAATTTTTTTTTTTTTTTTTTTTTGTAGAGACAGAGTCTTATTTTATTTCCCTTGGTAGAGTGCCGTGGCATCACACAGCTCACAGCAACCTCCAACACCTGGGCTTAGGCGATTCTCTTGCCTCAGCCTCCCAAGTAGCTGGGACTACAGGCACCCACCACAATACCCGGCTATTTTCCTGTTTTTTAGTTCAGCTGAGGCTGGGTTTGAACCTGCCACCTTCAGTAATGAGGCCAGCGCCCTACTCAATGAGCCACAGGCGCCACCCTTTTTTTTCTTTGAGACAGAGTCTCATTGCTGCCCTGGGTAGAGTGCCTTGGCATCATGATAGCTCATAGCAACCTCCACCTCTTGGGCTGAAGTGATCCTCTTGCCCCAGTGTCCCAGGTAGGTGGGCCTACAGGTGGGTGTCACCACGCCCTGCTAGTTTTTTTCTGTTGTTTTTTTTTTTGAGACTGACTCTCACTTTATCGCCCTTGGTAGAGTGCAGTGGCGTCACAGCTTACAGCAACCTCAAACTCTTGGGCTTAGGCGATTCTCTTGCCTCAGCCTCCCCAGTGGCTGGAACCACAGGCGCCCGCTACAACGCCCAGCTATTTTTTTGTTGCAGTTTGGCCAGGCCGGTTTGAACCTGCCATCCTCGGTATATGGGACTGGCGCCCTACCCACTGAGCCACAGGGGCTACCCTGCCCTGCTAGTTTTTCTATTTTTGGTAGAGAGGAGGTAGTGCTCTTGCTCTTAAACTCGTGAGCTCAAGCAATCCACTTGCCTGGGCCTCCCAGGGTCCTAGGATTATGGTTGTGAGCCACAGCTTCTGGCCTCATTTTTAAAAAGTAGCTATTTAGCCTGACAGTGCACCACGTAAGAGTGGAGTCTAAATTTTCCATTATCCCTCAGTAGGTAGCAGTGTGAGTCGAAAGGTGCTTAACTTTGAGCAACTTATTTAACCTAGGTTCCCTCATCTATAAAGCAGAGAATAATCATTCTTACTTTGGAAGGTGCTTGTTAGGATGAGTAACACACGTAAAGTGCCTCATGCAGTATCTGAAACATATTAGGTGCTCGATAAACCTTTGTTTAATAAATAACCTTCTATGTATCCTTGGCTGTAACAGGCATTCATCAAATATACATTCAAATAATCTATTAGCTATATTCCTGCTCATAGCATGGATTTCTCTTGCTTTCTGTGAACTACCTTACATCTCCAGGACTACTATTTAGAAATAAAGGTTGTGTGGCCAGGGACTTCTGCAACGATTTCTTGCCCTTTTCAGAATTAAACACTGTGACTTTGGCTTCCTTCCTTGGGATTTCAGCTGCCAGAGTCATATATTGTGGGAGGCAGGGCGGGAGTAAGAGGAAGATCATTTCTAAGAAAATGAGCCAGAGTGTTAATGTTTTTCAGTAAGGACCCTTCGCTTTAATGGAACAAAATTTGCCGAACAAATGCAAACTCGGTGCTTGTCATTTTTTTTTTATTAGCGTCTTCATTCACTCACAAGGCAGATGCCATCTTGCCGCATTTCACTTTCCTGGCGTCCCTTCGGGACGAAGGGCGGGCCCTTTAAAGCCCTGGAAAGGGTAGGACAAAGTGTTGGTTTCCGAGAGGAGGCCACGCCCCATCACGTGTCTGCGGTCTCGGAGGGGCGGGCCCGGCGACTCTAGGTTTCCGTCACTTCCGGTTCTCTGTCAGTCGCGAGCGAGCGAGCAGAAGGGTGCAAGACTGCAGGAGCAGAGCGTGAGTGCACGGGACTCCCGCCCCTATTCCTCTGGGCCGCCACCCGTTCGACTCCTACCCGCCCGGCCGGCCGTGAACCGCCTGCGGCCCTGCCCTCCTCTCGCCTGCAACGGCTGAAAGGAAATGGCGGCACTGTCTGACCTCCCCCCTTTCCAGCCTCGGCGTCCTGTGCCCCCTCCCCTCGACCCGGTGCCCGGTGCGCCTTGGGCCTTTCGGTGCCAGACGTCTACCCTGGGAACTGAACTGAGGCAGCCGGCGGTGCTGCCCTGGGCGGCGGGTCGCGGGCCGGCCGGGGGGGGGCGAGGAGCTGTGGGGAAGGGGTCGTGGCGCCCCCAGGACAATGCGGTGGCGACCAGTCCGGGCGGGGCGCGTGCGAGACCTGCTTCTCCTTCCAGCCTCGCTCGGCCCCCGCCCCTGCCCTGAACGCTGGGGGCGCGCTGGGGAGGGGGAGGGCGGACACGATCGGGAGGGGGCGGCGGGGAGAATGGCTGGTATACCGGGGGAGCGAACGCTTCGAGGGAAGAAAATGGCGCTTGGTGCAAGTCCCGCCTCTTTCCAGAAGCTCGTCTCCGCACTCCGCCGCCTCCCACGCCCACTCCGACCCGCCCGTCCTCCCTCGCTCACGCTGTCGCCAGCCCCCGGGACCCCTCTCTGGTGCTTAGCACCCTCGTGCTGTACCAGGATCTTGTGTCCTTCAGCCCTGGTTTATCTTCACCTAGTTTTTTTCCTAATCCTCTCCCACGCAATTAGCAAACATCTAAGAGACTTTTTTTTTTTTTTAAGCTGCGTTTTGTGTATATTCTACAATGTCGCTTTCGGTATTATTTGTCTGAAATACAAGTCTGTCCTCCGCCCTTTTTCCAACACTGAAGGCTCGTTAAGTAAAAGTAAATTTTTGTTAGAAGTTCAGAGAGACTGACTTTAGTTACCACTTTTCTTCTTGAAAAGAGTTCTTATTTGGGTGAATTCAGGGTGGTTCTTTGGAATGATTTTAAGCCCCCAGACAGTTTTTAATGACAGATTGTAGTGCTTGACTGTTGCAGAGCGAAAAATAGATTGTTTAATATCATTGCTTTTGAGACAGTTTTTTGGCAGTTGTGTTAGCTAGTATAAAAAACTCAACTAAGTTGATTGTGGATATAAGGTTGTAAAATGGGGCAGTCACATGAAGAACGTATGAAACATAGTTGTGAATGTTACTATTACCGTTTAAATTTACTTCTTTTCAAGAAATTAACAGTTAAAATCTCACGTGGGGGTTGGGTGTGGTTGGAGTCTTTTGAATTTAGGATTAGGATTGCTCATTTCCTTTACCTTGACCTCCTACTGTGGAACACAGTCAATGCCAGTATTTGTAAGGGTAGCCTAGAAAGCTAGATTATTTATAACTTTTTTCCTGAGGAGAAATTAAAGCATTTTTTTCTTTTATTCGACAAATATATACAGAGTATTTTCTTTATTAGGCCCTGTACAGCAAACAAAAATTAGAACCCGGTCTTCTGAGAGGGAGAAAGCAACAGATACTTTGATAGTGTGTATGCACATGCCTTTAGAATTCCTTGAAATTTGTAGTTTAGGCTTACGGATAGTTTGCGTTCTGATCTGTGGTCAGTCATTCAATGAACATCCACTAGGAAGGGAGGCATTAGACTTTGTAACTCTCTGGGGGTGATCTGGGGAACTACAGGCTTAGTATGAATTTGAGGAGAGGTTTTGCACCTTTCATAAACAGATTTTTCAAATTTTAATTATATTTCAGTGTAGAAAATCAGTGTAAAATGTAATGAATTATTGTGAATTATGTGTAATTATGTGAACTCTGAATTAGTACCTATTGTTCTTTAGTTGCTATGGCCAAAAAGTAAAAATTAGCATATACAAAACATGAAAAAATGATTATAATGGCATAATTAATTAGGCATATATTTGCATAGTACGGGTGTTGCCCTCTTGTGTGAGTTTTATGGTCAGTTCCCATAGTGAATAATTTTACATTAGGTTTAATCTCAGTGAGAAGGCTACAGCAGTAATGAACAGAATTCACATTTCTTTAGGTTTTAACAATAATTGTCAGCTGCCTCCTGCAATCTAACCTACTCACAGACATTTCACTCCCTGACTAAAAATGAAGTATAAAAAGAGACCTTATTGGCTTTGAGAAAGAGGTGTAGGGGTGTATGACATTTAAATCCTTCCCCTTACAGAGTTCAGAACATTATTTGCAACTTAGAAGAGCATAGATTAAAATTTATGCTCAGTGTAATAAATCTAGTACCACAAAATGGTAGAATGAACCATGGAACATGTCTTTGATTTTTTGATAGAGGGAGAGTTACATTGAAGGTAGTAGAGTAACTTGTAAATTAACTTGATGTATTTTTCTTTCAGAATGCCTAAATCAAAGGAACTTGTTTCTTCAAGCTCTTCTGGCAGTGATTCAGACAGTGAAGTTGACAAAAAGGTAAGTATTACTGTACCAGTAATTTTTGTGATACTTAATTTAGTAATATTGCCCAGATCCCATTCTGAAAGATTAAAAAACGGCATATTAGAATCTATACCAAAGTGTGAATCTGGATGGGAGTTTTGGAAAAATACAGATGGCCTGTAGATCACTTGACTAGATGTGCCTAGGATGCTAGCTGCACATTGACACAAATACGACTTAATGCAGACGATTCTTTCACAGAGAACGTTTAGGAACCCTATTAGAGAACCACTGCCCTATGCTCCAGGGGAGTGGAATTCTAATTAGGCCAAAGTCACCATTTGCTTTTATTTAGAAATCTATCTGCCTAATCTGTAGGTATCATTTTTATTATAATAGTTGGGCCAGATTACCTTGAAACCACCCATTACATAACAGTAAAGGGGTGCAAGGTGAAACTGTGGTAAGGGCCTAAAAGTCTACAAAGGCACAGGTCTAGCTAAAAATAATGATAATAATCGGCCTCTGTCCCCTCGTTTGCTTCTCTGTAATTGCTCCTCTGAAGCAGCTTGTAGTCATAAAGATTCTTAACTTTCTACATAGATAATACCACATTCTTGAAAGCTAATGGTAGTTTCTGAGATACCTTGTAGGCCCCACATCCCAACAGCCCATACCAAGAAACTGACTCAGCTGGAGTTATGACCCCAACCCAGAAGTGCCTCAACACGAGAAGATAATTTACCCAAACCTCACCAGTTAGCAAACCCAATTGCTTAATCTTTTGGCCATCAAGCTATCTTTAAACACTCCATCTCCCAAATTGTCAGGGAGGTGATTTTGGGAGATTGTACCGGTCTCTCTACTTAGTGCTCTATGGAATTGAACTCTTTTTCCATTGCAACCCTGACTGCCTCTTCTCTGTTCACTGGGCAGTAACAACCTGAAGGGCCCCCCCCCAACAGGGTCTGTGTGTGTGTGTGTGTGTGTGTATGTATACACTTTTTGGGGTCACTTTGTCACCCTCGGTAGAGTGCCGTTGCATCACAGCTCACAGCAACCTCCAACTCCTGGGCTCAAGCGATTCTCTTGCCTCAGCCTCTCAAGTAGCTGGGACTACAGGCGCCCCCACAATGCCCAGCTATTTTTTTGTTGCAGTTGTCATTGTTGATTTTAGCTGGCCCTGGCTTGGTTCTAACCTGCCAGCCTCAGTGTATGTGGCTGACGTCCTACCCACTGAGCTAGGGGTGCCGCCCAACCTGAAGTTTTCAGTGCAGTGTTTATTTTGACAGCCTTCTCAGCTATTGATGCTTCTCTGCCTATAAGATTTTCTGGTACATTTTAAGTTTGAATGTTACATGCCCTAGTCCCCTCCTTTTAGGTAAATGGTCCCAGGCAAAGCTAGCATGAAAAGGACCTATTTTGACAGAATGGGCTTTTTCTGCATTAAATGACAGCTATACTGTAAGTGGTGTATTTTGCTTAATTGAGCATCTCAATGAAGCATAACTGAGCATTTGACCCTGTGGTCACATCTTCTTCCATGCAGAACTGTTCTTTACCTCATAGACATTTACATACAGGAATAAATATTTATATCCCAGAAATAAGTTGTATTTTTTTCTAATTGTTTATCTCCTTTGTAAAAAAGAAATAAATAATTGGCTATCTTTAGTAGATTTGTAGTTCCCAGAAGTTTATTAAAAGCAGCAGAAACTCCCATCTTTTTTGTTTTCTCTAAACTTAGTGTTAGCTACAAGAAAAAGCAAAACTTATGGGAGAACCTTGGAGGAGTTGGCACCTAAAAGTGTAAATAAAAAATGTTCATACCTGGAAGGTTGAAATAAGGCTTCAGAGCGCATACATACTGGAGGCAGACATTTCTTAATATTTAAATTCGCACCTGGTACAGTGTTTGAATGTGTTCAGGTAACAAATGTATTGATGGCTTAGCGTCGTAGCACAGTGGTTGTGGCGCCAGTCACATACACTGAGGCTGGCAGGTTTGAAACCAGCCTGGGACAACTAAGCAACAGTGACATCTGTAAAAAATAGCTGGGTGTTGTGGCTGTTGCCTGTGGTTCCAGCTGCTTGGGAGGCTGAGGCAATAGAATCACTTAGCCCAAGAGTTTGAAGTTGCTGTGAGCTGTGACGCCACAGGCACTCCACCGAGGGTGACATAGTGGAACTCTTTCTCCCAAAAAAACGTATTGAGCTTCTTTTTGTTTTTGAGATAGAGTTTCACTTTGTTGCCCTTGGTAGAGTGCTGTAGTGTCGCAGCTCACAGCAATGTCCAGTTCCTAAGCTTAGGCAATTCTCCTGCCTCAGCCTCCTGAGTAGCTGGGACTACAGGCGCCTGCCACAACGCCTGGATAGTTTTTTGTTGCAGTTTGGCTGGGGCTGGGTTCGAACCCTCCACTCTTGTATGTTAGGGTCGGTGCCCTGCTCACTGAGCCACAGGTGCTGCCCTGTATTGAAATTTTGTATGGCAGACAATGTATTAGTCTATAGCAGTGGTTCTCAACCTTCCTAATGCTGCAATGTATTTTTATTATTAAAAAGGTGTGGGAACCCACAGTTTGAGAACCGCTAGTCTATAGGGAATATCTGAAATCCTGATGTTAAGAATAATTGGTTTCTGTTTATTGAGCTGAGTTAATTTTTTACTTTTGTCCCACATAGTAATATTGATCCTATAGTTATGGTAGATGCATCCTTGTTTTCCATTTCCTCTTTAACATGCATGTGTAATTTTCGAAGTCTTTTCGAATTTAGTACCTTAATTTAGTTATATGCATTAAAATATTTATACTTTTCTACCAAGAAGGAACATGACTGCCATCTACTGTTTGGGGTAATAATTCTAGATGTTTTTATGGACTGATAGTTCATTTTGAGAATAAAACTATTTAAAAAGCTTTTACAGTAAATGCCGCTTTTAATATATAGTTGTGATTTTTGATTGCTAGTTTTAACACACAGCTGTCTTTAGTGATTTTTTTTTTTTTTTTTTTTTTTTTATGAGGAAGTTCTTGAGTTGTTGACTTCTGGTACCCAGTACTATAAAATCACTCCCTTCAGCTTTGCATAATTTTAAATTCCTTCAGCCAATTTAAATCTCTTTTGGAATAGGCAGGATAGAAATAAATATTCATATCCTAGAAATGGAATAGTTGGATATATTCTTAAATAGTATGTCTTTTTAAAAAAATAGACTACTGGCTCGTTGCCTGTGGCTCAAGCTGCTAAGGTGCCAGCCACGTACACCTGAGCTGGCGGGTTCGAATCTAGCCCGGGCCTGCCAAACAACAATTATGGCTGCAACCAAAAAAAAAAAAAAAAAAATAGCTAGGCGTTGTGGCAGGCGCCTGTAGTCCCAGCTACTTGGGAGACAGAAGCAGGAGACTCGCTTGAGCCCAGGAATTGGAGGTTGCTGTGAGCTGTGATGCCACGGCACTCTATCCAGGGTGACAGCTTGCAGCTCTGTCTCAAAAAAAAATGGACTAGCTTTAGTAGACTAGTGATTACCAAATTGATTCA